>JAANYP010000618.1:172500-383096 GCA_020465985.1 Centrapalus pauciflorus | reverse complement strand
TATATATATATATATATATATATATATATATATATATATATATATATATATATATATGTGTGTGTATGTATGTATGTATGCATAAAGGACATTTAGGGGATATTAAATGTATGAAAATTTTTTTTGATCAAACATTTTAAAGATAATTAATAGCTAAATTTGGTATGAAAATCACCACTAACTTCTTTCCTAAAACCACTCTCTCTTTCTCTCTATCTCTCTATCTCCCCTCTCTCTTAGCCCCCTCTTGCTTCCTTCCATCCTCGGCCACACACCACCATAGCATCGCCACCACCACTGACAATCGTCAACCACCAACCACCACCACCATCGTGCACCTTTTCTCAACCGTCATCAATATTAACATGCACACAATTGCCATCTCTCTCTCTTTCTCTCTACGACCAATAATCACTGCATTTTTTGAATGCATGATAAATTTTTGAATGATAAACACCTTCAATGAAAAACGCGATAAAAGGATGCATTTTTTAATGATGAACACCTTCAAAGATAAAATGATGTATTTTGATGATTTTGGAAGAGATGAACGATATGCATGTATTTGATTTTGGAAGAGATAAACGATATGCATGAAGAGATGAACAATTGATGTTTGTTTATTGATGTATTTTGATTTTGGAAGTGATGAACGGTATGCATGATTTATTTTTGGAAGAGATGAATGATATGCATGAAGAGATGAACGATATGCATGTATTTTGATGATGAACGATGAATGATATGCATGAAGAGATGAACGATTCATGTTTGTATTTTAATGTATTTTGATTTTTGAAGAGATGAACAATATGCATGATTTATTTTTGGAAGAGATGAATGATATGCATGAATAGATGAACGATATGCATGTATTTTGATGTATTTTGAATTTGTATTATTTTTGTTAATTTTGGAAGTGTAATAAGGATTGCATAATTCTGTTTTACCCCTCTACGAATTTCATTATGTGCACGTGATGCATAAAACGTTCAATTCAATTCCCTTTTGCCATTTGATCTAACCCGCACATTTTTTTCATCAAAGGGACAGTGGAGGTTCTTTTATGCCTTAATTCACAAAAGGTCTCAATGGAACCTCCCTATATATATATATAGGTTCAAGATCAATGGAAAACCATCTTTGACGGGAGTACTGGAAAACCATGTTAAATGTATATGTTCATTACGGTAAATTGTTAAATTTAATGCACAACTACAATATACATATGTTCAAATGTGCATTATTATTGACTAGTTCACGTCATTTACATGTTCATTAGGATAAAATGTTCCATTTCATGCAAAATAACAATATGCACATGTTCAAATGTGCAATATGCATGAACATGTGTATATTACGCATTTTTGCATGAAATTAAACATTTTGTCTTAATGAACATGTAAATGACATGAATTAGTTAATCATAATGCAATTTGAACATATGTATATTATAATTTTACATGAAATTTAACATATTATCATAATGAACATGTACATTTGATATGGTTTTCCAGTACTCCAGTTTAATATAGTTTTCCATGGATCTCGACCCTATATATATATAAAGAGAGAGAGAGAGAGAGAGAGAGAGAGAGTGGTATCACTCGTTATGCAGCGCACTAGAAGGTACCAAGTATAAAAAATTTGCAAATACTAAAAGGGTGTTTGGCTCACGGAATGTAGTTTAATTTATAGTATATAGTGGTTGATTAATTAGTTGAAGTGTGGAATAGTGTCCGTTTAAAAATGAAATGTTAAGAATCTAAATTTATTTACAAATAACAAGGAATGATATATTCTTTTAACTATAAAATCTGATGAAATCTATACACGTTTGTATTTATTGTTTATATAATCCAAGTATCAAAATACACTATAAACAAATTCTAATTCATTCAAAATCCATTCCTCGAGACAAATGCAGCATAAGTGCATACAAGTCTTGAGTTTTTTGATTCTGCCACCATAATGCCATCAGACATTTGGTGCCGTCTTGCTTGCTTCCCGTTGTATTTATAAGATTCCCAACAGGATTTGCCACAAATGAAGATTGCCGTTAATAAATTACATGTTATTTTCTTTTTGGATGATAAGATTCTACACAAATGTATTCTTTCCCACCCCAAAACGGCAACTTGTTGTAGCTCTATACTCCACATTTTGTGATTGTTGTAATATCTATAATTAAAATAAAGATATCATAAAAGGAAATACAATAAACAAAGTCAAATTGAACACAAAAGACAAAAGTAAGATTTGAAAGAAATTGTAATTTCTCAAGTAGTTTGGACGTCCATGTCAAGAACATAAATGGTCCTTAAAGTTGTAATTTAATTTAAAGTTGTACCTTCATCTTTATTAGTTTGTATCTCTGAGAATTAAGTAGTACCTTCGTCTTTATTAGTTTGTACCTCTCAAAATTCAGGAAGAGGATTTATTTAGTTATGCATTATGCATTATAACTTTTTTTTTAAGATCATACAATTAAATGTTTTATATAGTAAGTAGTATAGAAAAAATGTAAGATTAGAATAGTAAACGATTCTACGATTTCACGTACGATCTTACGTTCTTGAAATGATCCTATGAGAAAATCGGGTAAAAATATCTGAACCGGACAAAATGTAGGATCACATCGGTGATCGATCCTACGACCCTACCATCGATCCTACGATCTTACTTACGATCCTGCTAAATAACGATCATGTATCGATCCTGATCGCAATCGAAATCAAAATGTAGGATCGTAGGATCGACCAATCCTACGATATTAATGGTATACCATTTTTTCTAAAAGAAGGTCATTAAGGATATGTTATTTTCAATGTAATATTCAACAAATAAATTAAGTTAATTTCAATGCTTAAGTTTGCATACCAAACATGTCATTAGTGGAAAAATATTGAGAAAATTTAATTAAATGTATTGTTTACCATCATTCTACATGTTATGTCTTGTATATAATCTACAGAGCCGTCTCATGGATATTGGAGGCCCTATGCCATAATCATAAAAGAGGTCCTTTACCGCTGTACATGTTATTTATCCATTGAATAACGAGTTCTTCAATCCTTTTTTGTTACGTTTTTCACATCCAGATTCATATTATCTAACTTTAGGAGCCATAATTCATAAAGCAAGAATATAATAAACGAAATGGCAATAGACTCGCAAAGGATAACAACCAACTTCTAAACTTCTTGTATGTTGACGACTTGACAATAAAGCCAAATAGTAATCCTGTTGAAAGTTGAAGAATAAAAATAATTAGGTTCAAATCCAATAGTCTAACCTATATCCACAGAAATAACAAAGTCCAATATCAAATCAGTGAAATTATAATTGATTAATTATAACCATAAAATCAATAATCAGTAAAATTAAACACCAATTGATTACAAAATTCACCTCTAGTCGGTCATTATGTCAATCACTCAATATGTCATCGCCCATTGCTGTGGAACTCTAGCAATCCAACATTCCAACTTCAATTTTGTATGTATTGTCTGTTGATTATTGCAATTTAGAGGAGTAATTGAAGAATATAATAGATTGTTTCAATGGAGAAGAATAAAAGAGACAAAGAGTATTTTAATTTTAGATTTTTCTGTGGAGTATGGATTACCACTTGTAGGTTTAAGATTTCTATTTACATACCTCTGGATAGAACTTGAACGTTGAAGACGACAAGATGAGGTTGAGATTGATTGCCGATTAGAATTCCACAGTTCCATTTCGCTGTTGTCGACTTGCCGCCGTTGCCGATTGGAATTCTACGGTTCCATTTCTAGATCCCAATCGGTCATTACCATTTCTCAACCGACGCTCGACGCCTCGACCCCTAGATTTCACACCGTCGTTTGCTTGTCTATAGGCAGTAGGAACGCCATTTTTGTGGCTGCTGTGAAAAGGGAAAATGAATGTGGAAATGGATCTGCATATGAATTCTATCAGAGAACTTAGATGTGGGCATGTGGCTAGAGATGTGGGCCTTTAGAATATACAGATTTACATGTATAACTATATAAGCCTGCTAAAAAAATTGGAAGCCCTATGTATATGGGGGCCCTGTGTAGTGGACCAGCCTGCACAGGGTAATAGCCGGCCCTGATAATCTATAAATACTAATAAAAGAGTAAGTATACTCAATTCTCGTGAAGCCATATGTCATAACCATGGATTGACACATGTTATTTATACTTTTTAATAAATAACATATAATATTTAAATTAAATCTATCCAAATCTAAATGAATCTAATTTGAATTCAAATCAAATCCAATAAAATCTAATAATATAATAACTTTAATAAAAGTTTAAAAGAATTACTATTTATATATATTTAAAAATGTAGAAAATTTATAGGTCATAATAAATAATAATATAATTCTTATATACTTTTGTTATAAAAAATTATATTACTATATTTACCTTATAGTTTATTTTTTCTTATTTAAACAATAATATATTAAAAATATCTGCGTAGTACGTGAGTAATAAACTAGTGTAATATTCAACAAATAAATTACAAATGTTATCCTACCACATAAGAAATGATTATTTTAGAAAGTCTGTAATTTATGTTTTCAAACAAACTCCATTCAAATAGTTGTGAATTTCCACCAGTGTTGGAGAAAAAACTTGGGCATGAAAATAACGATTCTGTTTTTATGAAACTTTTCAAATTACGTAACAAAAGTTAGGCTTATATATATGCAAATATCACAGTCTCAAAAAGAAAATTTTTTTAAAGAGTTGTAGAATTTCATTTCCGGTTCGATACCAGTATTGCAATTACTCAATAACTAAATCATATTTGTGAAGTAAACTTTGTTTAAAAAAATTAAATGATAAAAATAATTAAAAAAAAGCACCGACGATTAGTAAATATGTGTGTTATCTTTATTTAATGATTTGTAAGAAACAAACATATATACAACCATAAATTAAATATGCAAGTATTGTACTTGTGCAAAACAACGATGACGAATAATAACACGTATTGATAATCCATTACAATGGCATCAACTTCATAAACTTCATAAGCAACTGCTACAACTATTTTATCAACTTCTTCCATTGGCCTTCGGTTTCCAGTAGAAAATCCATCAACCTGCAAAATAACAACTTGTATCAATGCCAAAGCCCCAAAAAAATAGGTTAACACAAACCAAGTCAAACAAAATAAGGACAGAAAATCAATGTAATAGCAACAAAATCAACCTTGTTGCAGCCATTTTATTTAACTAAAGACAGTGGAGACAACGTCAATAAATTAAACCATCTACCAATAGCCAGAGTACTGAAGCAAAAATAATAATAATTAGAAGTTGATGCATAGTTAAAGCATCATCTAGTTTCTGTGATTGTTTGACCCTAAATTTAAAGGGTGCAACACATAGAAGTTGATAATATCCTCACACACAGTCTCAACTTTATAGAACATTTAGAAAAAATGCATGCCAAACTTTAACTTTCACATGTGATGAACACACATTCTCAAGCTTCTTGAGTCTCACCATGTGATAACATGGTATACTCTTTCCAATGTTCTTCACATACAACTAGGGGTGAGAATTTTGACCCATTAGGCCAAACGGGCCGGACAGTTAAATGGACTCATTGTAAAAAACTAACATGGAACATATCTTTTTTTTTAAAAATGAAAAAAAGCGGTGTATTAAAAAATTGTTCTTTGAAAAAAATTTCAAAATTATGTAAAATTTATGACTTTTGGTCCTCAACCAGTTTGACATGTTTGCTTGAACGGGCTGAAATTGTCACCCCTAATATAACTTACCACTCTTTTATACCTAACATGTCCTTTGTGTTCCAAAATCACATTTACTAATCAGAAAGAAATAATACAATCATTCACTCAAAAAAAATGTGAAATTTTTAATGAGATGGAAATTAGTGTTAGAATATGAATGAAGCCCATAGTTAGTATTGGCCTCTTTGGCCCATTTCTTGTGTAATCTCTCTATTTATTATCTTGGTATTGTAATTGTTGGGATTAAGGAAATAATATCAATTATCATGGTATCAGAGCTTTCCCCAACAACCTTTCCCCCTATCCCCTCTCCACCCTAGCAATTCTCGGCCCTTCCTTGACAGCCGCTCTTCCTCCCCTCTGCACCAGCCCCTCTGCCGCCGGTCCTCATGGGAGATGAGGCATCTCCTCAGTCTTTTCATAAAGCATTTGGTGTTGTGAACATCAAATCATGTATCTCTCTTGTTCTAGATCTCGATCATTTAAACTACGATGCATGGTGTGAACTCTTCATCACCCACTACAAAAGCTTTGATGTCCTCGGATTTATTGATGGCGTTACACCCAAACCGCAGGTTCATGTCACCATACTATCCCAACTCGACAATCTGGTTAAAATGTGGATTTATGGCACCATCAACAAATCCTTGCTACAAACCATCCTACGCAAAAACTCTACGGCTCGTAATGTATGACTTAGTCTCGAAACATTGTTTCATGACAACAAAGACTCGCGTGTCATGCAACTGGATAACGAACTCAAAAACCTTAATATCAGATCCTCGTCTATTGGTGAATATTTGAAAAAGGTTAAAGTTACGGCTGATCTGCTTGCCAATATTGGTGAGCTGATTGCTCACAAGAACCTTGTCATGCATACCATCAATGGCCTTCGTGGAAAATACAGTAACGTGGTCACCCTCATCAGACACAGTAAACCCTTTACATCCCTCAAAGAGGTACGTTCTGATGCTTCTTCTTGAAGAGTCATAATCTCCCTCTATCCCCAATCATATACCCACCTACGATACTGCCCTTGTGATCACGTCAAAGGCCCCATCATCGCCATCGTCTTCCCACACACCCGCCTCCCCCCAGGTCTGTTGCAACTTCTCCCGCGGTTCTTGCCGCTTTGGAGCACGTTGTCGCTATCTCCATAACCAACCTAATGTGCACCCTCACCCCTTACCCACACCGCCGCTAAACCTCCTGCCCACACCGCCATGACCACCCACCTCCGTTCCCCCTTGGTCGGTTCCCTACCCCTCGACCCATCTCACTACCACCCGCCCGCTGCTGTACCCCATTCCCTACCACCCGCCGCCACAACCTGTAAACCAAACTCCCCAGCCCACATATCCCATCTCTGCAGAGCAACCCACTAATCTCCCTCAGACATTCAGTACCATGACTCTCCAGGATCTCAATCACTCTGATTGGCATATGGACACCAGTGCTACTGCTCATATGGCTGCGGATACAGGTTTTCTTCATTCTCTTGACAATCAAAATGTTGTTTCCTTAGTCTTAGTTGGTAATGGCCAACCCACACCCGTTACTAACACTGGTTATAGCTATTTGTCATCTCCACACAAACCGCTTCACCTTCATCGTGTTTTAGTTACTCCTAATATCATCAAAAATCTAATCTTTGTTCGTCAGTTTACCAAATATAATAAATGTACAATTGAATTTGATCCCTTTGGTTTTTCTGTGAAGGACATGCTCACCCGTCAGGTCCTTCTCCGCTGTGATAGCTCTGGCGACTTGTACCCGGTCAACCAATTTCCTCCCTCTGCACTTCTCACTACTAGTCCTACTACCTGACATCATCGTTAACCGGGCTCGGATAGTCTTCGTCATTTAATTTCTTGCAACTTTATTTCTTGTAATAAGGAAAAAAGATTGTGCTTTGTCATGCCTGTTAGCTTGGCAAACACATTCGTCTTCCATTTTATCGTTCAAATTCTATTATAAATGCACCTTTTGAGCTTGTTCACTCTGATATTTGGACCTCTCCGATTGAAAGTTTTTCTGGTTATAAATATTATGTTCTATTTTTAGATCACTATTCACATTTCACCTGGGTGTTTCCATTACATAAAAAACCTGATGTGTTCTCTAATTTTCAATCATTTCAATCATATGCTAAAACAAAATTTAATCTTCCCCTTAAATCATTTCAATGTGATCATGGCGGTGAGTTTGACAACCAACAAATGCAATCTTTTTTCTCAAATAACGGTATCACAATTCGTTTTCCATGCCCGCATACCTCACAACAAAATGGTAAATCCGAACGATTGATCCATACCATCAATAACATTGTGCGCACTCTTCTATTCTCTTCACATTTACCCCCAACCTTCTGGGTTGAAGCACTCAATATGGGTGTGCATATTCTCAACCTTTTACCATCCACCTCCATTTATCATGACATTTCCTATTATCGTGTCTTTAACAAGCCTCCACCATACTCCTACCTTCGTGTCTTCGGCTTATGCTACCCTCATCTTCACACTCAACACAAACTTCAACCATGCTCCACGCCCTGTGTCTACCTTGGCATTTGCGCCCATCACCGTCGGTATCGGTGCCTTGATCTTCACACAAATCGCATTATTATTTCCAGACATGTCACCTTTGATGAAACCACTTTTCGCTATGCCTCCATGTCTCCTAATCGCACTCCCTCCTACACCTTTCTAGATGATCACACTGATATCTCCCCCGTTGCTTATCGTCTACTAACCACGCCATCATATTTGTTGCAATCCTTTGAGGATTCCCCCTCCTCCCCCACTTCTTCTCAACCTTCAAATCCCATTCTCGTCCTTACGAATGATGCTCACCCCTCCTCCCCTACCCCTTCCCAACCCACAGATCCCATTCCCGTGCCTCCTCCCTCTCACCCCATGGTCAAATGGTCTCGCTCTGGCATTCACAAACCCATCCAGAAACTCAACCAACACAATTTCTCTCTCTCTCTCTCTCTCCACTCCCTTGGTCTCATATCCACGCTCTTCGTGACCCCAATTGGCAACTAGCTATGACTGAGGAAATTCAGGCTTTGATTAACAATGGAACGTGGGATCTTGTCCCCCGGCCAGCTGACACGAACATCGTTAGTTCCATTTGGATTTTTAGACATAAGTTTAATGCAGAATGATCCCTTAGTCGATACAAAGCCTGTCTTGTAGCTAATGGCCGCAATCAACAGTATGGTATTGACTGTGACGAGACTTTCAGTCCTGTTGTTAAACCGGCTACCATTCGCAAGGTATTGACCCTCTCTGTTTTGAAAAATTGGCGGATTCACCAACTTGAAGTCAAGAATGTGTTTCTTCATGGTCACTTTGTCACATCCTTGCTTTAAAACACGCTTGCTTATCCCAGGAATAACAATAAATGCATAAAGCTAAATAAAACATTACAATAAGTCTTGCACTACACATGCTTCAAGGTTACAGTACTAAGTTGCTAAAAACATCATAACATAAATAAAAGCAGCTACCCAAAACCCAAGGCATCATAAGCTATACCACAAGCTGAAAATGAGCTAAGTCCTCTGGGCAGATCAGATAATAGACCTAAGCAGAAGGTCCAGCTTGTTCTTTACCTTTTCCTGTAAAAATTGTAAGTAGCAACTGTAAGCTAAAGCTTAGTGAGTAAACAGATATTCATGAATGCATGTAAAATATGAGGCGAAAGTGCCTATAAAGGCTGTTATGCTTGCTTGCTTGCTTGCTCATTTGCTTAATACCCAGAAAGAACGCTGCACAATTGAGACATTTCACGCAGAACGGAGATGCCACCACTATGGGTTTACCGCTGACAGATGATCAATCTGTGATACGGGGCTAGCTACCCGTATAATGCTCAAGGGATAGTGGTGAACATCAGAATTGCTTGCTCGCTAAATATAATGCTTATGAGATGCACAAAGAAACGCTAACACAAGGTTTGTTGTATAGTATGCAGAACAATAAACAGATAGCAGATAAATATGCATATTAATAGATCAAATGTAAGATCCGGCTAAGCTGGGCATCACCTGTACCACAGTGTTCGCCTTCACTCACAAAAGTCTATTGAATTCCAAAGAAGTCACATAGAAGCAATTTATGTCTCAATTTCATATAAAACATGTAAACAAGAATAACTGTTACTCACAGTACTGAAAATGCTTTGAAACGCTCTGAAATACTTGCTCGGGCTTATTTATGCTTTAAATTGCTTTATAATGCTTGCACTTGCTTATCTAGGCTCAATATAGACTGGCACTGGCTTTGACTCGCAGCTGGGCTAAACAGCTTATGTATAATATCTGAAGTTTAATATTTACAGAACATGTGCTAAATTAATATTGTAGCTCAATATTCCAACATCTATAAGCCATAACTTCTAGCTAAATATTTTGCTATTTATTTTGCTAATTTATGCGTTGTTCGTAAATTTTATCAATTAGATTCGAAATTTAGGGGTTAGATTCGAATCTGAGCATCAGATTCGAAGTCAGATTCGAATCTGAGTAACAAACTCGAAGCCAGACTCGAACTGGGTTAGATTCGAAGCCAGACTCGAACAGGGGAGGGGTTAGATTCGAACCTCATTCGAATCTGAGGATAGATTCGAGACCCATATCTCGAATCTAGCTCTATTCGAGTCTGTTCTTGGCATTTCGAGTCTGTTCTATACATACTCGAGTTTGTTCATAAACTACAGCTTTAAACATGCATTTTCAAGCCTCAAATCCACAAATAATCTAAGTAATAAGCCTCGGTTTAGTTATATTATACATTATCTATCATATTCTAGCTAAAATTCATACGAAATTAGCTTTAAATCGCCTAAAAATAATAAACTCGAATTTTGTACTTCAAACCGAAAATGCAGAAGTCGAAAATGACATTTCTTACCTCAAATCCGTATGAAATCGTACATGCAATAGGAGATTCACGTAGTACTCTTCGAGATCTTTCCGTTAACGTATAGAACACGAGATTTGGCCGGTCGGTTTGAGAGAAAAGTTAGAGAGATGTTTCGGGCTAGAGAGAGAAGCTCTGGAATTTGCTAGAAGGATTTTGCAAAAGTGAGAAAATGTAACTCCCGACTCCTATTTATACTAAATCTCGAAATTACATCATTTTACGCAAATTGCTCAAAATTACTAAAAATAAAAATGCAAATAAAAAGCAAGGTGTTATAGTATGAGCCCACCACGCTTGCACTTCGTCCTCGAAGTACCTAAGGCTCAAACAGATGCGGATATCGAACTCTCATGTCCTGCTCAGATTCCCAGGTCTGAGAAGTTCCGTGAGAAGTTCTCCATTGCACCAACACCATTGCTACCACTCGATTTCTCAACTTCTTCATCTTTGTCTCTAGAATGACTTCAGGCTCGTCACATTGCAGCTTCTCATTAATCTTATAAGTCAGATGATCGGCCCACTTTTCTCTGTCATCTTCTTTGCACTTCCTTAGTTGCGAAACGTGAAACATGGGGTGTATGTTGGACGGTTCGCTTGGCAAGTCCAACAGATAACATTGAGTTCCAACACGCTTGGTGATCTTGAAAGGACCAACGAATCGTGGTGCTAACTTGCCACGCTTGCCGAATCTGAAAACACCTTTCATCGGCGAGACTTTTAATACAACAGAGTCGTCCTTCTGGAATTCTAAAGGTTTATGGCGTCGGTCGTGATACGATTTCTGTCGAGATTGAGCAGTTTCCAATCGTTGACGTATGATTCGGATCTTTTCATTTGTCTGCTGAAGTAGCTCGGGACCGGCGATTGGTGCTTCACCGGCTTCATGCCAACACGTAGGAGTTCGGCACTTGCGTCCGTATAAGGCTTCGAAAGGTGCGGCTTTGATGGATGAGTGGTAACTATTGTTATAAGAAAATTCTGCTAGCGGCAAGTGGTCATCCCAACTACCACTAAACTCAAGAACACATGCCCGCAGCATGTCTTCGAGTTTAAGGATCGTACGCTCACTCTGGCCATCAGGCTGTGGATGATACGCTGTGCTCATTCTGATCTTAGTGCCTAATCCATCTTGTAATGCACTCCAGAACCTCGAAGTGAATCGGCTGTCGCGGTCGGAAACAATTGACAAAGGAACACCGTGTCGTGTAACGATCTCGTCTATGTACAACTTGGCTAGTTTCTCAAGTGAATAGTTTTCGCGAATCGGAATGAAATGTGCGACTTTGGTTAGGCGATCCACGATAACCCATATTGCGTCGTGCTGTCTTCGTGTAGTCGACAACTTTGTCACAAAGTCCATCGTTATGTGATCGAACTTCCACTCGGGGATCGGTAAGGGCTGAAGACTGCCATAAGGCTGCTGATGCTCCGCTTTGACCAATCGGCAAGTAACACAATTATCGACATATTGACCTACGTCTCTTTTCATACCGGGCCACCAATATTCGGCTTTTAGATCGTTGTACATCTTGGTGCTGCCAGGATGTACCGAGAAGTTAGAACAGTGGGCTTCCGAAAGAATTTTCTGTCGAACATCACCAAATTTGGGAACCCAGACACGATCTTTGAAAAGCTTCAAGCCACGAGGGCTATCGGTTAAGAACTGAAGTTGCCCTTTCATGTCCTCAGAGTTGAGGTTTTCTTCTTTTAGGGCTTCGGCTTGAGAAACGAGAATTTCATCAATCAGAGTAGATGAAAACAAAGTATGAGTCAAGGTATAGAGACATTTAGCAGAGTAGGATTTACGACTCAATGCGTCGGCCACCACATTCGCTTTGCCAGGGTGATAAAGAATATCACAGTCATAGTCTTTGATGAGTTCCATGGAGCGTCGCTGGCGCATGTTGAGCTCCTTCTGGCTGAATATATACTTAAGGCTCTTGTGATCCGTATACAGCTGACATTTGGTGCCGTAGAGATAATGCCGCCATGTTTTCAACGCAAAAGTCACAGCAGCAAGTTCAAGGTCATGAGTCGGATGACTCTTTTCATGATCCTTAAGTTGGCGAGAAGCATATGCTATGACTCTGCCTCTTTGCATCAAAACACACCCAAGCCCTTGATATGAAGCATCGCTGAAGACCACAAAGTCTTCATTGCCTTCGGGTAAGGCCAGAATAGGTGCTTCGGTGAGTTTCTGCTTTAAAGTTCGGAATGAGTTCTCTTGAGCTTCTTCCCAAATAAAGGGAACATTCTTGCGAGTAAGAGATGTAAGAGGCATGGCTAGTTTTGAGAAGTCCTTAATGAATCGACGGTAGTAACCCGCCAATCCCAAGAAACTTCGGATCTCGGTAGCTGATTTGGGAGCTTCCCAATTTTGAATGGCTTCTATCTTAGAAGGATCCACAGAGATTCCTTCACCAGATATCACATGACCAAGGAATTGTATCTGTCGCAACCAAAATTCGCATTTAGAGAACTTGGCGTAAAGTCGCTCCTTGCGCAGCAACTCTAGCAGCTCTCTAAGATGCACAGCATGCTCAGCTTCAGTTTTTGAGTAGATGAGAATATCGTCTATAAAGACGATAACAGACTTATCGAGCATTGGTCTACAAACGCGGTTCATCAGATCCATGAACGCCGCAGGAGCGTTTGTAAGGCCAAAGGGCATAACAAGAAACTCGTAATGCCCATATCTGGTACGGAAAGCCGTTTTAGGGACGTCTTCTTCATGAACTTTGAGCTGATGATACCCAGATCTAAGATCGATCTTTGAGAAGTAACTGGCTCCCTGAAGCTGGTCGAAAAGATCGTCTATTCTGGGCAATGGATATTTGTTCTTTATTGTTACCTTGTTCAACTCCCTATAATCAATGCACATCCGGAGAGTCCCATCTTTCTTCTTAACGAATAAAACAGGAGCTCCCCAGGGAGATGAACTTGGTCGTATGAGTCCCTTGTCAAGCAATTCTTGCAATTGCTTCATCATTTCTTGCATCTCAGCAGGTGCAAGTCTATACGGGGCTCGAGCAATTGGTGCCGCGCCGGGCACTAAATCAATTCTGAACTCCACCTGACGGTCTGGTGGGAGTCCAGAGATGTCCTCGGGAAAGACATCTGGAAATTCAGAGGCTATCGGTACCTCGGCTAAAGTTTTCTTTTCAGACTTAGCATCTATTGCATATGCTAAGTATGACACGCAACCCTTAGCTATATGTTTCCTAGCTTTGACTACAGAAATTAAACATAAGTCACCTTTCTTTCTGTCACCATAGATGCAGATACTGCGGCCATCCGGTGTAGTGAGCTTTATCAACTTCTTCTTGCAGACAATGTTGGCGTCATGATGATCAAGCCAATCCATACCCACGATGACGTCGAATTCATGAAAGTCCATCGGGATAAGGTCTAGTTGGAATGTGCAGTTGTCGAGCAAAATGATGCAGTCACGGTAAATTTTATCGGTAGACACACACACGTTACTGGCCGTTTCGATATCAAATATAACAGGCAGAGTTGTCGGAGTAATTCCAAGCTTAGATGTAAATGCACTTGATATAAAAGAGCGATTGGCTCCTGAATCGAAAATAACTCTAGCAGGGATAGAGTTAACAAGAAACGTACCAGATACCACATCTGGTATTTCCTTCGCTTGCTCGGCTGTTATTTGGAATGCGCGATTCTGACTCCTAGTTGGCTCGTTACGGCGACTAGAACCTCCTCGCGATGTGCTATGCCGGGCCGGTTGATTTTGTCTTTGCTGTTGCTGTTGATGTTGTTGCTGAGGTCGGTATTGCTGCTACTGCAATCGCGGATGATGCTCTGCACTCGGGTAAATCATGCTGAACGGATGTGTACATGCATGCTCATTATGTCCAGGGCGTAAACAATTGTTGCAAACTTTAACTCTGTTAGGACATTCTTCACTGCTATGTCCTATTTCGTTGCACACATAGCACCTCACATCATTGGGGTTACAACGCCCAATGTGTGACTTCTGGCAGCGGCGACACTGCCTCGGCTCGGAATGCACCGCATAAGATCTAGATTGCTGCGCCGGAGGCGAGCTGAACTGTCGGTACTGAGACTGCTGTGGCTGAGAATATCTGGATGAAGATCCAGAATAGCTTCCGGTGCGCGATTTCTTGGGCGGTGATGGACATGTCGGGTTAATAGAGGAAGTAGGAACTCCTCCAGCTCGAATAAAATCCTGCTCGAGAATTCGAGTAGCTTCAACACAATCAGCGTAGTTGGTGTACCTCTGATGCTTCAAAAACTTCTGATACTCGGGATGTAGACCCATAAGAAAACGGTCGATCTTTCGCTCTTCAGTAGCGACTTGATAGTCAGACAGCAAGCTTAGTCGGGTGAATTCAATCTCATACTCAGTCACCGATTTGGTTCCCTGAGTAAGAGACATCAGCTTCTCTTCCAAACGCTTCTTTTCATCAGCTGGGCAGTACTGACGAAAGAAAATAACCTTAAATTCATCCCAAGATAGGGACTTAATCCAGTTGGCTCCGTGCATGTTTTCTTGAGATCTCCACCACATAACTGCGCCACCTTCGAACAGTGTAGTAGCGAAGCTGACCTTGGATTCTTCAGCACAGTCACTAATGAGAAAAATCCGCTCGATGCCAGTGATCCACTCAAGCGCTTCGATCGAATTTGCAGCACCCTTAAAAGGTTGAGCTCCGCAAGCCTTGAAATAACGGAAGTTGCAGCCCTTAGGAGGGACTACAGGGGCTTCCTCCTCGTCGGTGTCGTCGTTGTGGCGTCCAGTGTCATCATGCTGTTGTTTCCTACGTTCTTCTCTACGCTTAGTTTCGGCTTCATCACGAGCACGAAACTGATCTTGTAAGAACTTAGCTTGACGCTCATTGTTCTCGTTAAGCATAGTTTGCATAATTTGCATGATCTGTTCAGGAGTGAGTCCGCCTCCAGCTCCTTCACCAGATCCAGACATGTTCTGAAATTATATAAATAATACTTGCATAAGAATAGGCATAACTCCTATTCTACCCCATTTCCCAATTCCTAAAGCAAAGTCAAAGCCTATCTCAGGTCAAGTTAAAGCCTAGATATTCGAAGCTAATATCTTTGCTTAAAAGTTTGAGTCCAAGTGTTATTGCTAACACTTGAATCCCTCAAACTAAGGCTCTGATACCATCCTGTCACATCCTTGCTTTAAAACACGCTTGCTTATCCCAGGAATAACAATAAATGCATAAAGCTAAATAAAACATTACAATAAGTCTTGCACTACACATGCTTCAAGGTTACAGTACTAAGTTGCTAAAACATCATAACATAAATAAAAGCAGCTACCCAAAACCCAAGGCATCATAAGCTATACCACAAGCTGAAAATGAGCTAAGTCCTCTGGGCAGATCAGATAATAGACCTAAGCAGAAGGTCCAGCTTGTTCTTTACCTTTTCCTGTAAAAATTGTAAGTAGCAACTGTAAGCTAAAGCTTAGTGAGTAAACAGATATTCATGAAAGCATGTAAAATATGAGGCGAAAATGCCTATAAAGGCTGTTATGCTTGCTTGCTTGCTTGCTTGCTTGCTCATTTGCTTTAATACCCAGAAAGAACGATGCACTATTGAGACATTTCACGCAGAACGGAGATGCCACCACTATGGGTTTACCGCTGACAGATGATCAATCTGTGATACGGGGCTAGCTACCCGTATAATGCTCAAGGGATAGTGGTGAACATCAGAATTGCTTGCTCGCTAAATATAATGCTTATGAGATGCACAAAGAAACGCTAACACAAGGTTTGCTGTATAGTATGCAGAACAATAAACAGATAGCAGATAAATATGCATATTAATAGATCAAATGTAAGATCCGGCTAAGCTGGGCATCACCTGTACCACAGTGTTCGCCTTCACTCACAAAAGTCTATTGAATTCCAAAGAAGTCACATAGAAGCAATTTATGTCTCAATTTCATATAAAACATGTAAACAAGAATAACTGTTACTCACAGTACTGAAAATGCTTTGAAACGCTCTGAAATACTTGCTCGGGCTTATTTATGCTTTAAATTGCTTTATAATGCTTGCACTTGCTTATCTAGGCTCAATATAGACTGGCACTGGCTTTGACTCGCAGCTGGGCTAAACAGCTTATGTATAATATCTGAAGTTTAATATTTACAGAACATGTGCTAAATTAATATTGTAGCTCAATATTCCAACATCTATAAGCCATAACTTCTAGCTAAATATTTTGCTATTTATTTTGCTAATTTATGCGTTGTTCGTAAATTTTATCAATTAGATTCGAAATTTAGGGGTTAGATTCGAATCTGAGCATCAGATTCGAAGTCAGATTCGAATCTGAGTAACAAACTCGAAGCCAGACTCGAACTGGGTTAGATTCGAAGCCAGACTCGAACAGGGGAGGGGTTAGATTCGAACCTCATTCGAATCTGAGGATAGATTCGAGACCCATATCTCGAATCTAGCTCTATTCGAGTCTGTTCTTGGCATTTCGAGTCTGTTCTATACATACTCGAGTTTGTTCATAAACTACAGCTTTAAACATGCATTTTCAAGCCTCAAATCCACAAATAATCTAAGTAATAAGCCTCGGTTTAGTTATATTATACATTATCTATCATATTCTAGCAAAAATTCATACGAAATTAGCTTTAAATCGCCTAAAAATAATAAACTCGAATTTTGTACTTCAAACCGAAAATGCAGAAGTCGAAAATGACATTTCTTACCTCAAATCCGTATGAAATCGTACATGCAATAGGAGATTCACGTAGTACTCTTCGAGATCTTTCCGTTAACGTATAGAACACGAGATTTGGCCGGTCGGTTTGAGAGAAAAGTTAGAGAGATGTTTCGGGCTAGAGAGAGAAGCTCTGGAATTTGCTAGAAGGATTTTGCTAAAGTGAGAAAATGTAACTCCCGACTCCTATTTATACTAAATCTCGAAATTACATCATTTTACGCAAATTGCTCAAAATTACTAAAAATAAAAATGCAAATAAAAAGCAAGGTGTTATACACTTAACCGAAATGGTTTACATGCATCAGCCTCAAGGATTTGTTGATAGTGCCCGACTGGATCATGTTTGTTTACTACGGAAATCTTTATATGGCCTAAAACAGGCTCCGCAGGCATGGTTTAATCGTTTTGCATCGTATGCTTTGCAAATAGGCTTTACTTCCAGCAGGTGTGATTCTTCCTTATTCATATATCAGCACGGGGATGAAACTACTTACTTGCTTCTATATGTCGATGACATCATCCTTACAGCATCCTCGACTTCTCTTCTTGGCCGGATTATTGCATTGCTTCATCAAGAATTCGTCATGACAGATTTAGGGGCTCTTTCGTATTTTCTTGGGATTTCTGCCAACAGTACTTCTTCCTTCTTCTGGTATTTTCTTATCTCAGTCCAAATATGCATCAGAAATTTTGGAACAGGCTCATATGTCGAATTGCAACACATGTCAGACTCTGGTCGACACATCCAGCAAACTCGGCCCTCAAGGACCTCCGGTTTCTGATCATACCCTTTATCGCAGTCTTGCGGGTGCTCTTCAATACCTTACTTTCATCAGACCGGGTCCTTTTTATGCAGTTCAACAAGTTTGCCTAGATATGCATGATCCACGGGAACCTCACTATACGGGTCTTAAACGCATACTTCGGTATGTCAAAGGTACCCTTCATCACGGACTGCAGCTCTTCTCGTCACTTACGAACAAGCTTATCGCTTACTCTGATGTAGACTGAGCTGGTTGTCCTATTACTAGGCGCTCTACATTCGGCTACTGCGTCTTCTTGGATGCTAATATTCTGTCATGGTCGTCAGAGCGGTAGCAAACTATCTCTCGATCTAGTGCAGAAGCCGAATATCGCGGCGTCTCAAATGCAGTAGCCATTTTGCAATCTTATGCTTGAGCTTCATTCTCTAGTTCGGCACTCGACAATTGTGTTCTTTGATAACATTAGTGCTTTCTATCTCTCAAATAATCATGTTCAGCACCAACGCACTAAACACATAGAGATTGATATCTACTTTGTGTGTGACAAAGTTGCTACTGGCGAAGTAAGGGTTCTACACGTTCCATCTCGATATCAGTATGCCGACATCTTCACGAAGGGCCTTCCTACCTCTCTCTTCACTAAATTTAGATGCACCTTGAGCGTTTGTTCTCCTCCCGCTCAAACTGTGGGGGTGTGTTAGAATATGTATGAAGCCCATAGTTAGTATTGGCCTCTTTAGCCCATTTCTTGTGTAATCTCTCTATTTATTATCTTGGTATTGTAATTGTTGGGATTAAGGAAATAATATCAATTATCAAATAGGAGGGCAGCAGATTAAACTCAAATCAGGTTGAAATACATGATAAATATAATAACTCTTTCCCAAAACATAAGAATACGTGATAAGATATGTAAAAGTAGACCAAACCTAATATAAGTCAATAACATGGGTTAGAATACACACTTGAAAGACCACACGAACAAATCCAATAATCCATATTTGCCTCCTTGAAAACCACTTCCTTATCAAATCAATTTTGTTGTTTTTAGCTACACAATTTATACAATAAGAGAATACACTAATCAAGACAACATCAAGTTCAGCCTTCGGTAATGAATAAAACCCATGAAACAATCTACATTAATGAAGTTAGTTTATTGATAAGGATTTACACAATGGCTTCCAATTCAAGCATGATGGCAAAAATCCAATGCATCTCAAGGCAGTAGGCATGATTGCAAAAATCCAAGAATAATTCTATTTAGGAAATTTTCAGAAGCAAGAATAGTATGATAGATTAATATTGATTGTTTAGACTAATTATGTAATAGTTTAGATATTGTATTTATTCTTCTAATTATAGAAAGTATAAGGACCTATATTAGCATTTAGATAAACTGAAGAGTTGTGTCCCTTCACGAAAAAACACAACCTTACGGAAAGGTTTCATAAGGAGTTGCAACTATTCATCGCATCTCTTAGACAATTATAAATAAAAACCTTATCGAAACATTGTAAAGTGTGAATTATAAGATTATTTTAATACAGATTTGGTTTTGATTATACGATCCTGTGCAAATCTTTCACGATGCCCTTCCCAACATGTGGTATCAGAGCATAAGGTCTAATCAAACCAATCTCATCATTTACTGATACCATTTCATTAATCAATCTACGAATTACACCAAAAGGTGACTAAACAATCATCATCTATACCCAGGAGGCCGAACAGAATGTTCTACCTTCAACCGGCACCAATTCATCAACATATCAAAATAGAATTTCCAAACCAGTAAGAAAACCCAACAGTACCGAGAGAAAAACCCTAACAGAATCGACCAAAATTTTACCAAATTAAGAAAAGCAGAAAGCCCCTATCGCAATCTCATATAGCAAACCCTAGAAATCAAATAGCATCAATAGAAAACCCGAAAACAGAACGAACCTGATTTCAGAAGGCACTTTCACCGCAAGAAAAACCAACGGATAAAGGCACCATCGCAGGAGTAACCCCACGAACACAAACACCATAAACCGGTTGGCGACATCATAAAACCAACCATCGCCACCACAGAAACATAACCATCGACACAAGAAAGGCGCCGATTAGGAATAGGCAAAAATTAAGGTTTTTACGATTTGCCCCAAATCAAAAACAGTAGAACACCGATCGCAACAAATCCGAAAAACCTTAGCCATCGATTCAAAAAACTCCCAATGGCTATAGTAGAAAAAGTTGTATCGATTCAACTTAAAGGTTGCAACGCTTCTTATAGAACAACGATAGAAAAGATCAGAGGCGTCGATTCACAAAAGGAGAAGCAACACCGGTTGAGAGGAAGCCCCAACATTTCAGTAAGAAACGTTTCAATTGAAGCAGTAAGAAAAGCGAGGTCCAAACAAAAAAGAGCCCAAGCCCATGAACAAGAAGCATTCAAGATCCAAACTAGATCCAATCATTTAAACAAGCCCAAACACTCAAAAGGTTAGGTATTACATTTTTTAGATTTAATTCCTTGTTTTATTTTATATCCAGAAAATAAAACTAGATAAAAAAAACCTTTAGGATTAATTTTATTATAACGTAACTTATAATAAAATTAGGTTTCACAAAATAAATTATAATATAACTTATAGTTTATTATTGATTTTAAAATTTTATAACATAACTTATAAAGTTTTAAAATAGTGATACTTATAAAATTTAATGCGGAAAGTATTACTACTCTTTGATATAAATTTTATTTTTAAAATTTATAGTTTTTTCTTAAAATTTAAAATTCTATCATTTATTTTAAATTTGTGACAAAATTTTATTTAAGTTCATTTTTATAACCGATCAATTATAATTTTGAACCAAATAGGAGAATCAGGTAAAGAGTCAAATAGTTTTAGTCTTAAGAGATAAGCCTAAAACTGAAACCAAAAAATTTAGACTTTAAAGCCTAAATTATTGTATTGAAAGGACTTTATAATTGAAAATTTTAAATTCCATAGAAGAAAAAATTGATTTTGATGATAGAAGAATGGGTGACAAAGTAGGACAAGAAAATTCTAGAATTAATGTAAAGGAGATTGGGATAGTATCTCACTTTACCTTTCCTATGTTAAAGACAACAATTTATACCATGTGGGCAATTAGAATGCAAGCAATATTAGAAGCAAATGACTTGTGTGAAATGATTGAACCACAAGCAACAACTCAAGAAGATGCTAAGAAAGATAAAACGGCAATCGCCTACATTTATCAAGCACTTCTAGAAGATCAGTTGTTATTTATTTCAAAATTTAAGACCACAAAAGAAGTATGAGATACATTAAAGACAAGACACATTGGAGTAGAACGTGTCCAACAAGCTAGGTTACAACTTACAAACACTCGAAACAAATTTTGAGATTTTATATATGAAGGAAAATGAAATAGTAGACTCTTTTATCACGAAGAGGACTAGTCTTACCAATAAGGCAACAAGCCTAGGGTTAACATATGAAGACCCAATACTCGTTAGGAAATTATTGAACGCAGTACCAGACAAGTTTCCACGGATAGTTGCATCTATAGAACAATACTCAGACCTAGACACAATGATATTATATGAAGTTGTTGGCAGACTAAAAACTTTTGAAGAAAGACTGAAATTCAAAAGAGATAAACATGTGGATAGTCAAGAGAATTTGATGTTCACACAACATGTAGGAGGAGGTCAACACTTTAGAGGACGTGGTCGTAACATATTTAACCACTCACGAGGTCGAGGAAGTAATAGATTCAAATCAGACAGAAAGAATCATGAACCCTCACAAAATAATTTTAAGAAAGAAAACAATAGCAACACAAAGAAATTCACTCCTCATGAGTAGAATTCAATGCTAGAAATGTAAGAAAAATAGACATTATGCATCCAAATGTCCACAGATAGGTCAAAACACTGAACAGTCAAACCTAATAGAAGAAGACTTAGAACCAACATTGCTTATGACAACCATAGAAAAACACCAACAAGTTCTATTAAATGAAGATAACTTAGAACCAAGATGGTTACCTATAAACAATGAAAGTACATGGTTCTTAGATAATGGAGCTAGTAACCATATGACAGGAATTAAGAATCATTTAAAGGAACTTAATGAAATGATTACGGGAAAAGTACGATTCGAAGATGGGTCATACATAGAGATCAAAGGGAAAGGATCTATACTATTAGAATGTAAGAATATGGAACATCGTGTAATATCACAAGTATATTACATACCGAACCTTAATAGCAATATATTGAGTTTAGAACAACTCACAGAAAACGGATGCAGAGTAGTAATGGAAGGAAACTTACTACACTGATACGATTCAAGCAATAAAGCACTGCTAAAAGTAAAACGACCAAAGAATCGTCTATATAAAGCAGACCTAAGACTAGGAAAACCTATATGCCTATTAAGCAACTTACAAGATGAAGCCTGGCTTTGGCATGCAAGATTAGGTCACTTAAATTTTAACTCTCTAAAGTCAATGGCATCAAAGAATTTGGTTCAAGGAATACCCAATATTAGAAATACTACAAGTATATGTGATATATACTTGAAAGGAAAACATAGCAGAGCTCCATTCCCCGAACAAACCCAGGCATGATCAGAAATACCATTAGAGTTAGTCTATGGTGACTTATGTGGTCCTATATCACCACCTACACCATCAGGAAAGAGATACATATTTTTACTAGTAGATGACTACTCTAGATATATGTGGGAATATTTTCTAAACTCAAAGGATGAAGCACTTGAATTCTTTAAGGAATTCAAATCAATGGTAGAGAAATGAATATAGAACCAAAATGAAAATATTTAGAACAGATAGAGGAGGAGAATTCACATCAGGTGATTTCTTAAAATATTGCAAAGATCATGGCATACTGAGACAGTTAACTGCACCATATTCACCACAACAAAATGGAGTTGTTGAACATAGAAATAGAATTATACTTTCAACAACAAGATATATGATGAAAGCAACAAACATGCCACAGAACTTTTGGGCAGAAGCAGTTAGACATGCCATACATATACTAAATTGTACACCTACTAAGTTTATAGAAGATATTACTCCATATGAAGCTTTAAAGGGAAGTAAACCAGACCTAACTCACCTTAGGATCCTTGGTCGCATAGCATATGCATAAGTACCTTCTCAAAACTTAACTAAATTGGATAATAGAAGGATACAGATGATATACCTTGGAACAGAACCTGGATAAAATGCATATCGCTTATTTAATCCAGAGACAAAGAAAATTTGTGTAAGTCGAGATGTAAAGTTTAATGAAGACGAAACATGGAATTGGGAGGAATACACAAAGGAATTTGATCTAGAAGAACCTGAGTGGAGTGATTTTACTGTTGAAACCCGACAAAGCATAATAGAACTAGAAATTCAAACAGAAGATATCCCTCACACTCACAATGGAACAACCTCACCAACCAACTCACCAAGATCACATTCACCATATACAATAATGAGACTTACACCCCTCAACAAACCAATATACCTATAAATAGCTCAGATACTGATTCATCTTTCAGATTCTAGAATTGATCATGTACCTAAAAGAGGATACAGATCTTAAATTGAAATATACGAACAATTACTATTAGTAGAAGATGAACCTGTAAACTACAAGGAGGCAGCTATGGATAAAAAAATGGATTGAAGCTATGAAGGCAGAAATTGATTTTATCACCAAAAAATAATACATGGAGGCTAACACGAAGAAATCATAAAGCAATAGGTTTAAAGTGGGTATTAAACCTTTATACATTATTCACTAATGAAATCACTACTCATAAGTGAGTTTTGCTAATTTGTTCTTCTCACATCAACAATGAAAAATAATTTATAAATGAGTTTTGCTAACATGTACTAGAGAGGAAAATTTAAGTATTAATTATATTTTATTGTGCTAAAATGCACTAGAAGAAGCTTTTGTAAAACACTATTTAGTGATGGAGTTTGCTAAAATGTGCTTATACATATTTTAGTGTTATTTATATGTAACTTATATGATGAGATTGTTTACATGCTCCATGATTTAAAATTTAATATATTTAAAAACTAATGAATTCTTAGACATTTTTGAAAATAAGATTTATTTTGGTTATAATAGTTTTTGGTTTATAATAACTTTAGTGTTTTATAATGTCTTATTTTGGTATCTTTGTAATTACTTAAACAATCAACTTTATTTTATATTCAGTTTAACATAATGTTTAATTAATTCTAATCAGTTTGTAATGTTTAGTTTATTAAATATTTTTTGTAACATCCTCGGACTTATTTTGATGTATTTTGATTAATTAGGTGGAAAGTTATGTATTTAAGTTGAATTTGGGCGATTATTATGCATATTGGATTTTTAGCAAAGTTTGTTGCTATTTTGAGAAAATTGAATTCAGAATCAATTTTGTGGATTATTATGAATTTAAAAGCTATTTATGATATATCTAAGATTAAATCAGTATTTTATGAAACCGGTTAAGTCGAGTGGTGAAATGTGCAAAATGACGAAAGTAGTATATAAAGGGCAATAGGCTTCATTTTCTAGTTTACACTCTCTCTCTACTCTATCTCTCTAGAAATTTTCTCTCTACATCTCTCTAAGATAAATCACAAACCGACCGTCGGATTTTCGAGAATTATACGTCATCGGAAAGATATCGAGGAGTACAACAGCAATCTACAAACGGATTTCAGATTTCATACGAATTGAGGTAAGAATCGACCTTTTTAAGATTTTGGTTTCGGTTTTGAAGAACACAATTTTCGAATCTGTCATTTTATGCAAATTTAAGCTTGTTTTGCTTGAAATGTTGATGGATTATGATACTATATGCATAGTAGAATCGAATATATGCATCATACTTGATATAACACTGATTTTAGGCCTTAGAAATGAAGGATTTAAGTTGAAATGATGAACAAACTCGAATATGTCAAGAACAGAGTCGAAATATAAGAACAAACTCGAGTTTGGTGCTAGATTCGAAGGTGTACCATCAGATTCTAAGGTGATGTTCGAATCTGATGTTAGATTCGAAGGAGTATTCGAATCTGACAAGGGGAGGTTCGAATCTGATGTACTAGGTTCGAATCTGATGTACAAGGTTCGAATCTGATGCTTGATTTCGAATCTAACCCATTAAATTCGAGTTTAATGCCTAAAATTGAGAAATGTACTCTCTAAACTTGTATAATTTGAATGGAACTTATAAACAACACATAAAATGGCAAGAATTATTCAAAGGTCAAGTTGTGAACTTGAAATGGGTTTCAAACTTAGTTATGGGTTAAATTTGAATGTAGACCCGAAATGGGGGAAAACGTTGCAAAACTTACGAGACTTGATTTTTATGAATTAAACGGATAATGATATGAGGAATTTGTTGTAATTGATATAACAGGTCCCTTGTGGTGTTGTTTAACCCACAGTGGGGTACTTGGTGGAATCCGGTTGAAAGCCCGAAGAGAGATAATATTGGTTTAAAGATAATACGCACCCACTGTGAGTACAGTAGATTTCGCATGATTATATCTGATTTATGTTAAGCTTTGCCTGCTGAGACCTGTTGTTTCACTTGTTTGGTTGGATTTCTACTAACTTGCGTAGATTTAGATGCACATTCTTACTTGTTGCATGTCCGTTCGATTGTTGTGCATCTAGTGATGGACCGGTGGGTCGCATCGTTAACTCTGATGTTACTGTGCTATATGACGCTGGAGCTGATCCCTCCAGGTCCGGTAGGCAGTATGTCATCCCCGATCGTTCGTTTGTCTCAGATGGTATGTGTAAATGCCGAGCTTTGGGCTCGAAGGGGCTGCGGCTCTGGTCCGTACTTGGTGTACGAAGAGAGTATACGACGTTTGTCGTCGGGGTTACTCTTGGGCTTCATAAATATTTATAATATGCGCAATCTATGTATTCACTAAGCATTCGCTTACGTTTTAGTTGTTGTATTTTTACAGGAAAGGGGAAATCTACTGCTGGACCTTCT
The DNA here is from genome assembly GCA_020465985.1 of Centrapalus pauciflorus. NCBI lineage: Eukaryota > Viridiplantae > Streptophyta > Magnoliopsida > Asterales > Asteraceae > Centrapalus > Centrapalus pauciflorus. The sequence continues at coordinate 356,828 of JAANYP010000618.1, read as the reverse complement.
AGTTAGGTCGATTTGGAAGATTTGGAAGATATCTGCTATTTAATCGGTAATTATGTTGTGGGACAAATGTTGTAATATATTCTGGATGATTGTAATAAATGTATGGGTGTGTAGACCTAGACTTGGTACCTGATAGCACCGTAGGGTGTTTAACACTTGTTGCACCACTTTATTTATGTTTTTAATGCTTCCGCACTTAAATTTAGGTTGTCAGATCATTATGTTATTGCATGTTGATGATTAATCCTGGGTGTATTGTAATTGGTGGTTGTTGTGGCAAGGGTGCCACACGAGATGGTATCAGAGCAGTAGTTTGAGATTCAAGTGACCGTGAGGTCTTGATCTCAAACATTAGGTGATGATATGTAGTGATGCTAAGTAATGATCTGAACTAAGATAGGTTATGATCTAGTAATTATAAGAAATTGACTATCATACGGGACAAATGAATGGTGTCTTTAAATTTATGACATGTTACTAAACAAGTTATATGTTTATATTTTCAGAACATGTCTGGAGGAATGACACCTGAGGAAGCCAGAGAGATGATGCTAGCCATGATGGCTGAGCAGAATCGAATGATTCAAGAACAGTTTCGGGCTCGAGATGAGGCCGATGCTAAAAGAAGAGAGGAAAAGAGAAAGAACAAGGAGAAGGAAGAGGGTAACAATGAGGAACAAGATGACAACACTGGGTCATCTAATAAGCCCAGGGGTTGTCGGTTTAAGGATTTTAAAGGAAATGGAGCTGTAGAGTTTAACGGTTTAGGGGATGCTGTTGCTGCACTGGAATGGATAACAGCAACTGAGCGAACATTCCGAATCAGCGACTGTGCTGAGAAGGACATGGTTCGTTATGCAACTGCGATGTTCACGAATGATGCAATCATGTGGTGGAATGCCATGGTGAACGCTTTGACATTAGAGAAAGTTTCGGTTATGACTTGGGCTGAGTTCAAGGACTTATTCACTCAGCAATACTGTCCGATTGATGAGCGTCGGAGATTAGAGGCAAGGTTTATGGCGCTGGTACAGGGAACGAAGACGGTGTCCCAATATGCTGTGGAGTTCACGAGGTTAAGTCTGTTCGCACCTCATCAGGTGGACACCGAAGAAAGGAAAGTGACCAGGTTTGAGGCTGGTCTTGACATTGAGATTAGGAGGGTCATGAGCAATGTTCGTTACCCTACATTTGCTGGCTTACTTGAGGCTGCCAGAAACGTAGAGCAGATTTTGATTATGTCAGGCTACTCTGTTGGGTCTGCTGCTGCTTCCACCAATCCGACACAGCCGTCACCACCGAAGCGCCAAAGGGAGGGAGGATATTCTGGTTCTTCCCGGTCTTCACAGTACTCACCTCAACAGTCGTATCGCCGACAATCTGGTTCATCTGATCGCGGTCGTGCGCGTGCATACTCCATCAACACTGAACCGCAATATTGCAATAAATGTCATCTGGAGCATTTTGGCAAATGCCCTAGCGGACGTGCTTGTTTTTGCTGTGGGGAGCTGGGACATTTTCAGAATGACTGCCCAAGGAAGGGTGATGCTTGCTATAAGTGTGGGGTGTGGGGTCACTATAGCAGGAATTGTAGAAAGAATGCTCCAACGGCTGCTGTCCCATCATCAACACGCTCGTCTGGAGGTTCGAGTGGTGGTTCAGTTAACCGCCGGGGTCAGTCACAGAGGGCACCTGCTCGTGCTTTTCAGATAACTGCAGAGGAGGCAAGGGAAAATCCGGAGGTCGTCACGGGTACGTTCGTAGTTAATTCTATGCCTGCACGAGTTTTATTTGATTCGGGTGCCAATAGGTCGTTTGTTTCTACTATGTTTGCACAAAGAATTGCCATGCCACTATCTAGATTATCTGCTGTTCTTGATATAGAAACTGCTAGCAACACTCTAGTAAAAGTAGATCATGTCTATCGTAACTGCACGTTAGTAATTGAAGATGTAGTCTTCAATTTGGACTTGATACCGATAGAATTCAGTGAGTTTGATGTCATAGTCGGGATGGACTGGTTGATCGAGAATGAAGCCCACATAGTGTGTAAGAGCCGAATGATAAAGATAACTACCCCGGAGGGGCGTGAGATATGTATATATGGGGATAGGAGAAGCGGGGATCTGTGTTTGCTTACTATTGCAAAAGCTCGAAAGCTTGTTGCAAAGGGATGTGATGCCTATTTAGCATATGCGATTGATGCTAAGGCAGAGAAGAGAACGTTGGCCGATGTGCCGGTTGTTTCACAATTCCCGGATGTGTTTCCGGAAGACTTGTCTGGCGTGCCGCCTGAGAGACAAGTTGAGTTTCGAATTGATCTGATCCCCGGAGCTGCACCGGTAGCTCGTTCTCCTTATCGTCTTGCCCCAACCGAGATGAAAGAAATGATGACACAACTTCAGGAATTGTTGGACAAGGGCTTCATTCGGCCGAGTTCATCGCCGTGGGGAGCTCCGGTACTGTTTGTAAAGAAGAAAGATGGCACGATGAGGATGTGCATAGATTACCGGGAGCTGAATAAATTGACGATTAAGAACAAGTATCCTCTGCCAAGGATAGACGATTTGTTTGATCAGTTACATGGCGCTAGTGTATTTTCTAAGATTGATCTGAGATCGGGGTACCATCAACTGAAAGTTCGAGAAGAGGATGTGCCTAAGACAGCATTTAGGACACGTTATGGGCATTACGAGTTCTTGGTTATGCCTTTTGGTTTAACCAATGCCCCGGCTGTCTTTATGGACTTGATGAATAGGGTTTGTAGACCGATGTTGGATAAGTCGGTGATAGTGTTTATTGATGACATACTGGTATATTCTAAGTCTGAAGCAGATGATGCTGAACATCTGAGAGAACTGTTGGAATTGTTAAGGAAAGAAAAGTTGTACGCCAAATTCTCAAAGTGCGAGTTTTGGCTACAACAGATACAGTTTTTAGGGCATGTAATTTCTGGAGCCGGGATTTCGGTAGATCCGGCTAAGGTTGAAGCAATAAAGAACTGGGAGCCGCCGTGTTCAGCTACTGAGGTTAGAAGTTTTCTGGGGTTGGCAGGATACTATCGGAGATTTATCAAAGATTTTTCTAAGGTTGCAGTTCCTTTGACTGCTTTAACGAAGAAGAATGCGCCTTTTGTTTGGGAGACTGTGCAGCAAGAGGCGTTTGACGTTTTAAAGAAGACTTTGAGTGAAGCACCGATACTTGCTTTACCGGAAGGTAATGATGACTTCGTGGTGTATACCGATGCTTCAAGGTTGGGATTAGGTGCTGTATTGATGCAGCGTGGGAAGGTTATAGCGTATGCTTCAAGACAGTTGAAGCAGCATGAGAAGAATTATTCGACTCATGATCTCGAGTTAACTGCGGTAACATTCGCATTGAAGTTATGGAGGCATTATCTTTACGGGACTAAGTGCCAATTATACACGGACCATAAGAGTTTGAAATATATTTTCAGTCAGAAGGAGCTCAATATGAGGCAGAGACGATCAATGGAACTAATAAAGGATTATGATTGTGAAATCCTTTATCACCCCGGGAAGGCTAATGTAGTAGCCGATGCCTTGAGCCGGAAAGCGTATGCTAAAGATTTCTGTTATATGATGACGTCTACAATGCTGACCTCCACGATAATTGATGATGTCAAGGCCGCTCAGGAAGAAGCCTTGAAAGATGAAAATATTAGTGCTGAGGATATTAAAGTACAAGTTAAGAACATGGAAACAAGTGAGTCGGGATTGAAAGGAATTTATGGAAGAATTTGGGTGCCGAAATATGGTGGTATGAGAAATGTGATCGTTGAGGAGGCACATCAATCTAAGTTTTCTGTACATCCCGGGAGCACAAAGATGTACAACGACTTAAAGGCAGACTTTTGGTGGCCGGGATTGAAGAGGGACATAGGACAATATGTAGAAAGATGCCGAACTTGTCGGTTGGTAAAGGCCGAGCATCAGCAACCTTATGGCAGTCTGCAACCGCTTCCCATTCCGGAATGGAAGTGGGAGCACATTACTATGGATTTTGTTACAAAACTGCCGAAGACTAGGCGTCAACATAACGCAGTTTGGGTGATAGTCGATAGATTAACTAAGTCCGCACATTTTATACCGATAAGAGAAAGTTACTCTTTAGAAAAGTTGGCTAAAATATATATGGACGAGATTGTTTCTAGGCATGGAGTGCCTAAGTCCATAGTATCGGACCGGGACAGCCGGTTTACTTCAAATTTTTGGTCGGCTTTGCAAGAAGGGTTAGGGACAAGAATAGCAATGAGTACAGCTTACCGCCCGCAAACTGATGGCCATAGTGAGCGGACCATATTAACGCTTGAAGATATGATGAGATCGTGTGTGCTAGATCTCGGTGGCAATTGGGACGATCATCTGCCACTCATAGAGTTTTCGTATAACAATAGTTACCACGCTACGATCAAGAAAGCTCCGTTCGAGGCTTTGTATGGAAGGAAATGTAGGACTCCTACATGTTGGAGAGAAACGGGTGAAACACCAATCGCTGGGCCGGCCTTGCTTCAGGAAACAAACGAGAAGATACAGTTGATTAGGCAGAACATGAAGGCGGCCCAGGATCGTCAGAAAAGCTACTATGATCGGAGGCACAAGCCGATCAATTTTGAAGTGAATGACTGGGTCTATTTGAAAGTATCACCCATGAGGGGTGTTACTCGTTTTGTTAAGAGAGGCAAGTTGGCTCCGAGATTCGTCGGACCATTTAAGATAATCGAAAAAGTGGGGAATCAGTCATATCGATTAGAATTGCCTGAAGGGATGTCGGGCGTACATCCGGTATTTCACGTTGGGAATCTTCGAAAATCGTTTAACACTGGAAACGAGGATTGGGCCGACCATACTGAACTGCAGGTTGATGAAAGGCTCCGGTATGTAGAAGAGCCGGAGTGTGTACTGGATACTAAGTTGAAGAAATTAAGGAGCAAGGAGATAGAAATGGTGCTTATACGCTGGAAGCATCATAAAGGAGCAAATCATACGTGGGAAGCTAAGTCGGAAATGTTAAGAAAGTATCCGAAGTTGTTTGAGTCCGAGTAACTTCGAGGACGAAGTTGAGCGTGGTGGAGCCCATGCTGTAACATCCTCGGACTTATTTTGATGTATTTTGATTAATTAGGTGGAAAATTTATATTTAAGTTGAATTTGGGTGATTATTATGTATTTGGATATTTAGCAAAGTTTGTTGTTATTTTTAAGAAAATTTAACTCAGAATCAATTTTGTGGATTATTATGAATTTAAAAGTCATTTATGATAAATTTAAGATTAAATCGGTATTTTATGGAACCGGTTAAGTCGGATGATGAAATGTGCAAAATGACGAAAGTAGTATTTAAAGGGCAATAGGCTTCATTTTCTAGTTTACACTCTCTCTCTACTCTATCTCTCTAGAAATTTTCTCTCTACATCTCTCTAAGATAAATCACAAACCGACCGTCGGATTTTCGGGAATTATACGTCATCGGAAAGATATCGAGGAGTAGAACAGCAATCTACAAACGGATTTCAGATTTCATACGAATTGAGGTAAGAATCAACCTTTTTAAGATTTTGGTTTCGGTTTTGAAGAACACAATTTTCGAATCTGTCATTTTATGCAAATTTAAGCTTGTTTTGCTTGAAATGTTGCTGGATTATGATACTATATGCATAGTAGAATCGAATATATGCATCATACTTGATATAACACTGATTTTAGGCCTTAGAAATGAAGGATTTAAGTTGAAATGATGAACAGACTCGAATATGTCAAGAACAGAGTCGAAATATAAGAACAAACTCGAGATTGGTATTAGATTCGAATGTGTGCCATCAGATTCTAAGGGTGGTGTTCGAATCTGATGTTAGATTCGAAGGACTATTCGAATCTGACAAGGGGAGGTTCGAATCTGATGTACTAGGTTCGAATCTGATGTACAAGGTTCGAATCTGATGCTTGATTTCGAATCTAACCCATTAAATTCGAGTTTAATGCCTAAAATTGAGAAATGTACTCTCTAAACTTGTATAATTTGAATGGAAATTATAAACAACACATAAAATGGCCAGAATTATTCAAAGGACAAGTTGTGAACTTGAAATGGGTTTCAAACTTAGTTATGGGTTAAATTTGAATGTAGACCCGAAATGGGGGAAAACGTTGCAAAACATACGAGACTTGATTTTTATGAATTAAATGGATAATGATATGAGGAATTTGTTGTAATTGATATAACAGGTCCCTTGTGGTGTTGTTTAACCCACAGTGGGGTACTTGGTGGAATCCGGTTGAAAGCCCGAAGAGAAATAATATCGGTTAAAGATAATACGCACCCACTGTGAGTACAGTAGATTTCGCATGATTATATCTGATTTATGTTAAGCTTTGCCTGCTGAGACCTGTTGTTTCACTTGTTTGGTTGGATTTCTACTAACTTGCGTAGATTTAGATGCACATTCTTACTTGTTGCATGTCCGTTCGATTGTTGTGCATCTAGTGATGGACCGGTGGGTCGCATCGATTACTCTGATGTTACTGCGCTATATGACGCTGGAGCTGATCCCTCCAGGTCCGGTAGGCAGTATGTCATCCCCGATCGTTCGTTTGTCTCAGATGGTATGTGTAAATGCCGAGCCTTGGGCTCGAAGGGGCTGCGGCTCTGGTCCGTACTTGGTGTACGAAGAGAGTATACGACGTTTGTCGTCGGGGTTACTCTTGGGCTTCATAAATATTTATAATATGCGCAATCTTTGTATTCACTAAGCATTCGCTTACCCCTCAGTTGACTTTATTTTACAGGAAAGGGAAAGTCTGCGGCCGGACCTTCTAGTTAGGTCGATTTGGAAGATTTGGAAGATATCTGCTATTTAATCGGTAATTATATTGTGGGACAAATGTTGTAATATATTCTGGATGATTGTAATAAATGTATGGGTGTGTAGACCTAGACTTGGTACCTGATAGCACCGTAGGGTGTTTAACACTTGTTGCACTACGTATTTATGTTTTAAAATGCTTCCGCACTTAATTTAGGTTATCAGATCATTATGTTATTGCATGTTGATGATTAATCCTGGGTGTATTGTAATTGGTGGTTGTTGTGGCAAGGGTGTCACAATGCAAGACTTATATAATCATAAATGTATGATGAAATAAGTTAGTATTTACTTACTTTGATGTATTTGGAGTATGAATTTGAGAAGAAGTTGGAACTCTTGCAAGATTTGGACCAAGAACACTTGAATTTCACCAAGAACACTTGAATGAAAATGTTTGTAGTGGGTGTGTGTGTGGGATCCGGTTTTTAGAGAGAAAAAGGAAGAGTTTTGGTGTGAAAATAATGAAAGGGAAGCTCTCTATTTATAGGCAAAGTCTTGGTCTTTCAAATGGAGGTTGAGTGGAGTGTTGGATGAGATGAAAGAAGATGATGAAAAGGATTTGATTTTGATGGGTTATGGAAGTGTGTATTCTAAAAATGAAGTCAAAACCTACTTGTACCTCCCTATGGGCAGATTTTTAGAAGATATTTTGATGTATTTTCATTTTTTTTTGTATAAATTTATTTAGAATGTATTCTTGTATTTCCCTTTTTATGTAAATTCATAAATACTTTTGAATGCGTTTGTTTAATGATTTGTTTTAGTCTTGCACCATTAATGTTAAGTAAGTATATATAATGATCTGGAAGTCCAGTGAGACTTAATTAATGAGCATAGCTCAACGATGTGTTAAACGACTATAAGCATAGCAAGTATGAAATGAATCAGTGAAACATAGTATGAATGTCAATGTGTATAATTGGTGGTATCAAATAAGGTTTTCTGGCCATAGGCCATGATCATGTAATAAATCGTCAGCCAGTGCAATGCGTCACATGAGAGGATGACACCCAAGATATATGCACAATGTCATAATTAAAAGTAAACATGTAAATATGTATGCAACACACATATCAATACTAGAACTCACAACAATAGGCTAAAAGTAGCCTTCGATTAGTAAATCGCCAAAAGGCCTCTTAAAGCTTGATTATCACTTTTAGCGTCCCAAATCGGCTACCGACGCTCCTCTCAACTTCCAAACCTTATAATATGATAAAATGAACTTACAAACACTTTGCATATCATTGTTGATAGGTTTGGACTTGAAAGGAGCGTCGGTAGCCGACTTAGGACGCCAAGAATGATAATTAAAGTTTAAGAGGCCTTTTGGCGGTTTACTAATCGAAGGCTACTTTTAGACTATTGTTGTGAGTTCTAGTATTGATATGTGTGTTGCATACATATTTACATGTTTACTTTAAATTATGACATTGTGCATATATCTTGGGCGTCATCCTCTCATATGACGCATTGCACTAGCCGGCGATTTATTACATGATCATGGCCTATGGCCAGAAAATCTTATTTGATACCACCAATTATACACATTGACATTCATACTATGTTTCACTGATTCATTTCATACTTGCTATGCTTATAGTCGTTTAACACATCGTTGAGCTATGCTCATTAATTAAGTCTCACTGGACTTCCAGATCATTATATATACATATATATATATATATATATATATATATATATATATATATATATATATATATATATATATATAAACGCCTTACTACGTGTTTGTGCGCATAAATACCTACTTCCAGAAGCTTACGGGGTAGGTGGCCGGACTTCGGGTGTCGGTTGGAGTTGTACAGACTCGGTTCTAATCCGGCTGACAACGGCAGGTTAACGAGTACTCCTCGTGACCTATGCAATAGTGGGTTTTATTCCCACAATACATTTATAAAGATATTGCACATGTCATTTTATAATCATTTTTAATATTGTTGCATGTTTTATGTTTTGCACGCCGTATCGATCTACTAACTCACTTAGCAAAGTTTATTTGCTAACCTCTCATATTCCATTTATCTCAGGTTATGTTAGTAAGGGCAAGGTGATTGTCGGTTTCGTTCCCAAGACTTAGTTGGGAAGACTTGGAAGTCGTGATTTGTGGTAAAACTAAGTACTAATGTTTAGGAAATTTTGGGTAGTTTATCCACCGACCCATCAGATGTGTATATATACAATTGAGGGCTTTTGGTAAGGATAGTTGATGTATTTAAATAGCAAGTAGCTTGTGAATATATATAATTCACTTCCGTTTACATATACACAAATTGAATCAGGGAAATGGACTCCGTGCGAACGAGTCATGCCCGATTTTCTTTTGAACCATGTTAATCATGGTTAATCCAATGTAATTCCGTTAATTATTATATTATGTTGAAACAGGTGTTTTACGGTAGATTACACCCTTAAAAACTCATACAAATGAAGTTATCAATAATGTATACAAAACCCGACCCAACCCAATAACTGGTTTTTAGAACATAATCACTGCTTATTGGTGAAATATATTTCATTCCACAACTACCCAATAAAAAGCTGGTTTATGGGCAATCATCACACACAACTACCCAACACCTGTGGAGGACACCCACACAGAAGGCTAATAGATTACATAAAGTAGTGGTTAACAATGGTAAGACACTGGGAGCAACCTAATGGAAACAGCGACTAGATATGGTATCACAATCATAACCATACTACGCTCTTGGAGCTTTAATGCTATCACATGTTAAAACACTGTTATAAGAATGCATACTTGATTAACAATATCCTTTTTGCAATACATAAAAGATCACATCACATTATAAATTATAAAACTTGGTATGAAATTTATGTGAATACCACAAAATACTTATATTTTCACTTGGAGCTAGAAGCAAACCCTCATGCCTCTGATAGTTGCATCTTGAGCCCACACACTTCCTACGCATCCTTATATACATATACACTTACACTGTATCACTAACAGAACTTAACATATACATATATGAGGACAATACATTACTACACCATTTAATGTGACCCATATAGATACCACCATAAGTCTGGATGCATTACTATTGATCGTGGTCACGTTTGTGGCATCGCATCCACGACCAGATCACGGTCGTGTTCTGTAACACCCCAACTATTTTAAATAATTATTTGGGGACTTAAGTGTAGTTTATTAATGAAATAAATAATGTATGAAGAAATGTCTCGTATAATTTTATGTGGATAAGCTTAAAACCTAAAGTATTAACAGTGAATTATGAAAAAGATCATGATTATAAGATGGTGAATGATGAGGGTAGAATTTGGATAATATAAGGAAAGATAGGGGTTTGAAGTGAAAAAATAAAAAGAGAAAATATATCTTTCTTTAATCTGCATTGTAACCCACACACAAACATATAGTGTGCGTGTGTACTTTCCTTGCAAGCAACCAAAACGAAAGGAAACAAAAAGGGACTTTTATCGGTAGAGAATAAATATGATTTTTTTGAGAGCTTCTTCAATGATTTTTTGAATATCCAAAAAGGTACAAAAACTACTTTTATGCATTTTATTCTTCTTCCTTTCCTTCCCCCATCATCTTCTTCATTTGAAGAAGAAGAAACCCTGAGTGGGTTTTATGGAAAAATCATCTAAACGCCTCAAATCTCAAATGAGATTAATATATGATGTTTTTTCATCATTTAAAGACATTATATGTAAGATTAAAGTGGTGTGACGGGTTTGGACTCAAAAACACAATTAGGGTTTTTATGAACCCTAGAAGCTTTGAATGGATTAAAAGAAGTTCTTGATGTTAAAAATGAGTGAAAAATAGTTTTTATAGGTTTGGTAAAAGTTTCCAACCATTTACTTTTATTATAAATGAGTTTTGGTGGTTGCGGGTATTAAACCCGTAAGGCAGAATCGTAGAGTTGTGCTCGACTCGACGAGTCGACTAGGCGAGTCATCTGCGGATCGAACCCAAAATTATTGTAAGTAATGAACTTCGAGTGATTATTTGGTCCGAACTTTGGATGTATGGGTCTGAACTTCGGATCTGACATGAGCTCATAAGACCTAAACTGCGGAGTGGGTTGACTCGGCGACTCGGACCTCCCATTAGATGAGTCGATTCCAGTTGGTCCAAACTTTTGTAACTCTAATCCAAACTTCGGATGGACGAGATCTGAACTTCATATGGCCTTGATCCAAACTTCGGATGTGGCCCGACCCATGTGTGATACAAACTTCAATCTTAAATTGGGAAATTTAGGATATGTTATCATAAATAGATAAATGCGCAAATGAGATATTGTAAAGAGTGCTGATAATTAATCTTTTTCTCAGATGTATTGTGTCCTGAAACTATTCAAGTCTTACTAGTGGGAGCCCAGAATCTGTAAAGGAAAATCTTGTGAAAACATTGATCGCAGTAAGACTTATATACACATTATGTGAACCTATTTGTAGGGTTATAAACTAGTTGAAGTTATTCTGAGACTTTTACCTTAAATGCGATGATTATAACTCGGTATAGAGACCGAGAGCTTATTATTGTGAAACCACTGTGAGTTCTAACATTAGTGTATCATTATGCATATCATGAATTGTATGTTACTGTTTTTCTTATTGAATATTTCACATCATTCACATGCTATGTGTCACATCCTTGCTTTAATCACATGCTTGCTTAATCCCAGGAATAAATAACACTTGTCATAATAATCATGTTAAGTCTAAAGCTTGCATAAATCTAAATAAGGATTACAATAAGTCATGCAATACACGTGCTACAAGGTTCATTTCTAAGTTTCTAATACATCACAATATAAATAAAGCAGCTACCCAGATCCCAAAGCAGCTCAATACTATACCACAAGCTGAATAGTGAGCTAAGTCCTTTGAGTTGATCAGAAAGTAGACTTAAGCAGATGGTCCAGCTTGCTCTTTACCTTTGCTGTAAAATTGTGATTAGCAACTGTAAGCTAATTGCTTAGTGAGTTAATAGAAATTCATGTTGCATGTGAGATATGTGACTAAAAAAATGCCTAAAAAGGTTGCACTGCTTGCTTGCTTGTAAATGCTTATAGCCAGAGTGAATGTTTGCATAAATTGAGACATTGCACGCAGAAAAGGAGATGCCACCACTAGGGTTACCGCTGACAGATGATCAGTCTGTGTTGCGGGGCTAGCTACCCGCATAAATGCTTGGGATAGTGGTAAGCATCAGAATTGCTTGCAGTAATATAAAATGCTCATGAAATGCACAATGAAACGCTCAAACAAAGCTTGTTGTATAATATGTAGAATAATAAGTAAATAGCAATAAACTATGCACATTAATAGAACAAATGTGAAATTGGGCTAAGCTGGGCACCGCCTACACCTCAGTGTTCGCCTTCACTCACATAAGCTCTATTGAAGGTCAAAGAAGACATATAGAAGCAAAGTATGTCTCAATTACATAAAATACATGTAAACATGAATAACTGTTACTCACAATAATGTTAAATGCTTGCACTGGCTTATCTATGCTTTAAATATAACTTTTTGGCTCAATATAGCTTTGCTCTGTTTCTGAAGGCTTTGACACTTTAATTATGCTTTAATACACTCTGGCACTTAACTTTGACTCATAACCGAATTTACTCGCTCTAATCTTTATATCGTACGCGCAACGAAGTGTATATAATTCATATTACAGAGTACATAATAAATTAATAAAGCTAGCTTAAAAATCCAAGGACTCTAAACCAAAATTTCTTGCTAAATATTTTGTAGCTTTTGAATGCAATTAGTTTTGTTAATCATGTGTTAGCCAAGAACATATGTTGTTCACGAACTTGTCAAGTTTCACGAAGTTAATGTGTGTCTCGAACTTAAGGAGAGGCTCGAACATGAGTGGCCTTCGAACTTAAGGCACTTCGAACATAGGTGAGTCTCGAAGTTAAGCTGGACACAACATGGGTCTCGAACTTGATATGAAAGTCACAAATTTGGCATGTCATACGAAAATAGGTTTCTCGAACATAATGAGGTTCGAACATAAACAAATCTCGAAGTTAAGGGAAAGTCTATGTTCATTTTAGGTCCATTTCTAATGCATTTTCAAGTCTTATCAACGTCCAAAACATCAAATATCTTGCTGTTTCATGTTCGAAAAGCAGCAGCAACATAGGTTGCATTTTGGTCATAAAACCGAACAAAAGAGAAGGGAAAACACGAAACTAACCTTGGTCCACGTGATAGAATATGAGGTTGGTTGTTTGCAAATGATTTCCAAGCAGAATCGAGTCCTAAACTCGAGCAGAATAGCTTCAAACGAATCCTAAAGTGGGGATTTCGACTTTTTCTCAAAACCGAAAGCAAAGAAGAGAGAAATGGTTGTTCTTACCTCAAATCCGAATCAACTCCAACATGCAAACGCAGATTCATGTAGTACTCTTTGAGATTTTTCCAATGGCGTATAGAACATGAGATTTGGTCGAGTGGTTTGGGAGAAAAGCTAGAGAGAAGGTGTAGTCTAGAGAGAGAGGCTCTCCAAGTTTGCAAATATGATTTTGCAAGAATGAGGAAGGGATATGCCAACTTTCAGCCCTTTTCATTAAAATCTGAAATTTTAGCTTCAGTTATTAAATTACCAATTTACCCTTCAAAGTCCTATCTTGCATTTTAAAATGGAAGGAATAGCAAAACGGTATTTCTTTTTGCTCGTTTTTGTATTTTTAGACTAATTCAATTATTTTTAGTCTATTTTCATTAATCCCAAGTCTTGAATCTTTCAATTTGCTAAATAATTTACTAATTAGTAATCAATTTCATCAAGATCACAGATTACATCATTAAACGCAAATCGCACGTAAACACATAAATAGAAAGCAATGTCTTATAGTATGAGGCCCACCACGCTTGCACTTCGTTTCAGCTTGTGGTATAGTATTGAGCTGCTTTAGGATCTGGGTAGCTGCTTTATTTATATTGTGATGTATTAGCAACTTAGCAAAGAACCTTGTAGCACGTGTAGTGCATGACTTATTGTAATCCTTATTTAGATTTATGCAAGCTTTAGACTTAACATGATTATTATGGCAAATGTTATTTATTCCTGGGATTAAGCAATCATGTGATTAAAGCAAGGATGTGACACTATGCTATCTTATATTGTTGTTGTAAATTATCACTCGGTTAATATTGTTGATCGTTTATTTGACCTCTCCGCCGAGACTGTAAGCCTATACGTGGTAACCTAGAGAAATCATAACGGTAAGCTTGTGCGTTGGTAACCATTATCGCATGTAAAACGATTAGCCAATGATTTGTGGTAATCGTATGACGTCATAGTAAACAGCACATCAATAAGCCTGTGGTCCCGTGGTAATCGAGAAATAGATTGTAAACCCATAATACGGTAAGCCTGAGCATGTGGTAACCGCAATGCGATAGTGTTTGTGCCATTAGTTGGCCTCCTGATATAATACATTCATTTCATGGCATTGCATGACATCATTCATATATTGCATTTTACATTAATCTAGGTACATAGTTGTTTACCCTTTAGTTGATTATTTTTTTTGGGAACTGATAAGGTCAAAGGTCTGGCTGGCCTATCTTGTTAGATATTATTTGGAGCAAAACTAGGAGCTTCATTCTTTTGGAGATGACTTTGGGACACAGGAGAAGCAGACTTCCTTTTTGACCACTCGATTTAGTCATAGATTCTAAATTCGTGTGTAACATAAATATATAAACATTGTAACCCCATTACATTACTCCGTGATTCCCGACACTTTGTTGTGTTGTATACAAAGTGTCTAGAATCATGTTGGTCATTATTCAAGTATTTAAAAGTTTAAATTTACTCGTATTTCCGTAAGTACTTTGTATTAATGATTATACAATTATCTTGAAATACTCATATTAGTTGTATGAGTGTTTCATGTTCCCCAATCGTGGGGTGCGATCATTATCTCGGTCTCGTTCATTATCGTAAGTCATTTACCAATCTCGACCAGGTTCTCAGCATGACCCATGTTCCCCTGTCCCGACCAGAATCATCAAAACCACTATGCTATCATCGCAGCCATGATCAGGATGATCGTAACTGTGATCGCTGCTATGCATACCTGGTCTGTGACTCTGTGCTATGTTTTTCTGTAGCCACAGGTTTAATACCATAACCCGATTTCAACCTATTTATACATATCATATTGACTAGAAACACTACACAACCTCATACTACATATCTCAATTTAATCCCCAAGATTTAAAATACAAAACGCAAATATCAAAGCTTCACTTACCTTGTTATAAAGATGGTGATGTATTAGGATGATGATAATGGTAAATCCTCATTCTCTTTTGCTCCTTTTCTGATAACGATTTACACACATAACATTTTAGGAAGTTTCTTTGAAAGGAAAATGAAGTAAGAGGGCAAGCAAGTAGCATATTAATGCAATTCTAAGTCAAGCAAGTAGCATATTAATACAATTCTAAGTCGACATCGGCTTTAATACTTGATACTTGTTCATTTAACCGTTTTTTAAAATTTTATCCCGTTAAATCATATATCTCTATTTAACTCACGATCCAATAAAATGTAGCGTTTTTATAGAACATCATATCTAACCCAGTTTTCACGTGGTTTATTTACAGGCTCACTTCCATATATTAAACTCTAATCCGTCTAATTCGATGTTACAAAATTACATTAATAACCGATAAAATTCCACGTGTCTATTTCAAAATCTAGATGTTACATGTTCTCTATGTACAACTTGTATAGAATTATACATACAGACTAAGGGTTCTTTGAGCACCATTTATAATTAAGCACCAATGAGTACCAATCAAAATAAGTCTTTATGCATACATATTTTTTAGGGATAATTGCGCAAAAAACCCTAAATTTGTCCGATTTTTGTGATTAAAACTCCAAACCATTTTTCATTGCATAGAAAACCTCGAACTAACTAAAAATCAGTAAATCAAGCTTTTATTAATGAGTAACCGGTTGAAACTGGTTATTAATCCTACGTGGACCGGTAAATAACCTACGTAGAATAAATTTTAATTATTGAAACCGATTTCCAAGTATTACACATCATTTTTAACGCTCGTAGATGAGGTAATCCCGTTTAAAAATTACAATTAAAATTTATCAACGGAGTTTTAAATGATGTGTAATACTTGGCAACCGGTTTCAACAATTAAAATTTATTCTACGTAGGTTATTTACCGGTCCACATAGGATTAATAATCGGTTTCAACCGGTTACTCATTAATAAAATCTTGATTTACTGATTTTTAGTTAGTTCGGGGTTTTCTATGCAATGAAAAATGGTTTGGGGTTTTAATCACAAAAATCGGACAAGTTTAGGATTTTTTGCGCAATTATCCCTATTTTTTATATACAAGTTTGAACAAATAGAAACAAATATTCAGTGGGTTCATTGCATACATATTCTTTAATATACACAAGATTCATTATAATTCATTGCATTCTCATGCTTTTATATATACAAGATTCATTAGGTTTATTGCATTCATAAGCTTTAATGTACACAAGATTAATTAGATTGATCACATTCAAACAATATAAATAAGTTATCTGTAACATGCAAAGGTTTTAATTGATGTTAATTTGTTAAATTTTTATTAGTGCTTACGATGCCTATTATTAAATTACGCTTAAATGATATTCTATACATACAAGTATACCGTCTAAATACAATATATTTTCTTATGAAACTAATATCATGTTTTCTGATAAAGTAATTAATTCGTGAAATATCTGTGTGTACGACCTTTTGGATTCATTATTACTTTAGCAGTACATATTATTTCATGAGTATAACAGACATTAATAATTCGAACAATACATGTCTTTTGACATACAACATATTTAGTAACAAGATTAATTAATAATTAGATAACATTGGTAACAAAAAGTGCTGTCGAAAATGTAGTGTTTGTTTTAGCTTCTACTGTTTGTTATCATAATTATCAAATAATCGGTTTTAAAATGTTTGAATATGTGTTTTAACTTATAAAATGACCAAATAATCACTTATTAAGCAAATAAACTACATTTTTTTAACTTATGAAAAAGTGTGGTAGTATTAACTCTAAACGAAAATAATCAGTTATTAGTGTATGCAATCCAAACACTTTAAACCAATTATTTGCATTATTGTAAAGTAATAAGTTAATAATCTTCATAACGTAAAACCAAACACCCTCTAAACGGACTACATATAAAAGGAATGTGATTTGTACATAACACAAATTTATCATACACGACAATTTAACTAAAATGATTATCTATCCTTGATCATTTTTTTATCATATTTGTATTGTACCTCCAAGAATAAGAATAAATTTATCATTTTAAATAAAATTACTGTGTATAACAAAAATGCGTAAAATCTTATTGTATATAACAAAAGTAGTAGAATGATGATGGTAAATAACAAGTTATCGAACACCTGCGCGTTGCTGCGGGGTCTAAAATATTAATTACAAAAATAAATAAAAAAAATGAATAAAAATACTTTTCAAACAATTCAAATAACGAAACACAACTGAACCAGGATCGAATAGTGAAAATGGAAAGCTGATATAGATTTAAGAAGCAAGACAAATGATGCTGTTAGTTGGTTCTTATCATTGGTATTCTAGATTTTGCAATGCTACAATTACAAACAATGCCTTATTAAATCGGATCGAAACCAGAATTAATTAATTAATAATTGATAATCATAATTTGAAATTTTGACATTGATTAGGTTTGATCGTAAATTTAATTTGTTGGTTTACGATGAAATCAAATAAATTTACAACGGTGATGTCTCTAATATATTGATTAGGGTTTGTCAACGTTATAATAGTAATGTTCAATGTTATACATGATCATATCTAATAAAAAATCTAATTAAATAGTTACATTTTAATTATAAAATAGTATCATTAGAATTTTGTATTGTGTATTTGAATAATAAAGTCTTTTCATACAATTAAACATAACATAATAGTTTTAAAAGACTCCAAACATAAGTTTAATTAAAATCATAATTTTAAGTACGTAAGAAACTGTTGTAATAATAGTAATGTTCAATGTTATACATGATCATATTTAATAAAAAAATCTAAATATTAAATAGTTACATTTTAATAATAAAACAAATTAATTTGAATTTTATGTACATTTGAATAATAAAGTTTTTTAATACAATTAAACATAACGTAATAGTTTTTAAAGACAACTCTAAACATAAGTATAACTAAAATCATAATTTTAAGCGTGTAAGAAAATTTGTAATAAATGTTAAAAGATGACGAAACAAAAATTTATTATAATTAATTTGAATCTTATATTGTACATTTGAATAATAAAGTTTTTTTAATACAATTAAACATAACGTAATAGTTTTAAAAGACAACTCTAAACATAAGTATAACTAAAATCATAATTTTAAGCGTATAAGAAAATTTGTAATAATAATTTTAAAAGAGGACGAAACAAAAATTTATTATAATAAACGGGCTAATAAAAGATAACAATAAGATAAATGTGTATTATGAAAATTTTAAATTTAAATTGAAAAAGAAAAAGAAAAAACCAACAAAAAATGTGGGAGAATCTGATTGGAGCATAAGATATGATAATTGTATGTATATATAATATCTAAGATAAGTTTAAATGGAGACATATATGATGATGACGTATTTGTGTATGGGGACAATTGCATTGAAACATGGATCATGGTATCATTGAATATATGTTATAGTAACGAATCACATGCATGTAACATAATAATAATAATAATAATAATAATAATAATAATAATAATAATAATAATAATAATAATAATAATAATAATAAATGGGGTTTTTTTCTAAATAAATAAAATAATAATAAAGAAAGGTGGAAGCCATGGATGATGGATATTTGAAATAGTGCAATTATTTAGGGATGCCAAAAAAGTCAATTGTGAAAAACTGAAAATCGATTAAAATGTGTTGGTTTTTCGAAACCCAATTATTTAAAATGGGGATGTAATTTATGATACTCATCTCGATTAAATATATGCTTACTTTTTAAATGATAGTAATTATTTTATTTATATTTTAGATTATATATTTGTCTTATTGTTATGTTTATATCATATAATAATCAAGGGTGGACCCAATTTATAAACACGGGTGTCGTTCGACAGTCGACACCGATAACTTTTTAAATACTGAGTTACGTATGTATCAAAAACTCGAGTGACACCTAAGATTTTTTTTGACACCTACAAAAAATATACAAAAGTATTATATACATATCTAATTTATATTTGTTGTTTTTATTACCCAAATTTATTGAAATATTATTGGTAGAATAAAAGCACAATAGAAATTCAAAAAAAAAAAAGAGAGAGAGAGAAGAAGCAAATGATCAGCTCAAAACATTTAAAAAAAAGCTCAAAAATCTTGTTAGTTTTTAATTTTGTGTTGGCAACCCATTTGATGACCCGATCCGTCTTAGAAATTTTTTTTGAAAATCTAACTATTAAACTTACTTTTAAAAAAGTGACACGTACCACAAAAATTTTTAGATCCGATCCTGATAATAATAAGTATTTTATTTATTTGTACACACATATGTAATTGTTATTCAAGTTTATGATTATATTCATTTTTGTACCCATTATGGTTTCAAACACTCTACATTTTACTCTTTTAAGTTTAACAACAATCTCGAAATAAAATTTCACTGCTTAATTAAAAGTTTTTTATAAATGGGTTCCCCGAATCCCTACGGTTTTTCTCACCTACCCGACATGGATTCCCATTAAGTTCATATGATATTTTTTTAAACAGGAACGGGATGATCGATCTCGTTGCCATTGATAGAATTAATTAAGATGGGGGAAATAGAATCAAATACGCGTTAGAATTGAAAGGGTCCATCCATTCTCACTTTCCTTTTTTAGAAGCCCACAACACATAAACCGCGTAATTACACTACCACATTGTCCCCCTTAAATTCCCCACACCCCCATCTAAATTTCATCCAACAAACCGGCATTCGATCGTATGTCGATAACCGTACGTTACAGAATCGATGTGATGGGTATGGATGAAATATCTATACACACGTACGTCAACTCTTAACGGTTGATTAAGTATCCATAACGTTATAATCATCTTAGTAAACTCCAAGAAATTACTTATAAGTGTGTGTACGATTTTTGATATAAGAATCTGGATATATGAAATACAAGGCCGTCTGATGGATTTTAGAGGTACTGCATGCGTCATAAACTAAAAATTAACAAGCCTCTCCTGAATATGAATATTTTAAAAATGTATGAAATAGTAATAATATAAATAGTGTTATAATTAAGAATTTAAAGAAAAGTCAATTACTAAAAATAATAACAACTTTTTAATTTTTAATCATTTATAGCAACATTATTTATTTTTTAACACTAATAGCATCAACTTTTGTATAAATGACCAAAAATAGTAATATATTTTGTCATTTTAATCATTAATAGTAATATTATTAAATTTTTTATCATTAATAACATTAACTTTTGTATTTTTTATCGTTTATAGTAACAACTTTTTGTTTTTCTATTAATAATAGTAATTGGTGACCTGCAAACCTGTTTAGCAGGTCACCAACTTTTCAATTATCAAAAATAGTAACAACTTTTTATATTTTTATCAATAATAGTAACATATCAAATTATAACCTAATTTTTATTTTATTTTATTAAGTTTTCTAAGATTTCATAAACACCAAAATAAACCCAATTTATGTTTCAAGTTTTTTTGTGAAATTTTATAAAAAAAGTTGTTTTTATTTTCCTATTATTATTATTTATTTATTTAAAGTTTACTTAATTATATTTTTAATCTATACAAATGAAAAGTAATACGATCCATTCAAGTTTTTAGGTTTCCTGAATAACAAAAACTACGACTTATTCATTTTCTAAAAAGGTTATGAACAACTCTTGTTTTTCCATTTTTGCTAATGAAAATATTGCAATTCATTCATTTTTTTTAGTTTTACCAACAAATAAAACTATGAGTAATTGCGGTTTGTAGTTTTTTCTGAACAAATAAATATTACAACACATTTTAATTTTTAGTTTTTTAAATTAAAAAATACAATCGATTTAGATCTAAAAAACTAAAAAACCAAAATGATTCATATTATTTTGTTCAGAAAAACTAAAAAAAATGCTATAAATGCATAAAGTTGCAATAAATGCTAAAAATGCATAAATTTGTTTTTAGTTTTAGCAATTGGCCTTTTAAAAATATACAAATGTAGCAAAACATGTTCGTTTTATTATATGGCATCTCTTATAAAATAAAATGTGTTTGACGTTTTGATAGCTAGCCTTGTATCGCCGTCCCTGTTGTCCTTCTAAAACCATCCATGATGAAGTATGTAATATTCATGAAATCCAAAAATATAAAATAAAAATATAAAATGGAGTTGAAATATGGAATTTGTTTTATACGAGGTGCTGACATCCGCGCTTCGCTGCGGAAAGATAGAGTTTTAAATTTTCATATAATTTGCAAGTCTTTTAATTTAGCAGATGTATATGCATAGACAGATCATATATCAGTCATATTTTAATTATAAATCAATTTCATTAGAATCTTGTATTGTGAATTTGAATAATAAAGTTTTTTTCATACAATTAAATATAACATAATAGTTTCAAAAGATAACTCCAAACATATGTATAATTAAAATCATACATTTAAATGTGTAAATTTTATTGTAATAATAAATGTTAAAAGAAGATTAAACAAAAATTTATTAATATAAAGGTGTTAAATAAAATATAACACAAATATAATTGTGTAATATGAGAAGTTTAAAAAACACCAACAAATTATGGTTCGCCATGTGTCAAACCTGGTGACACCCGCGTTTCGCTACGGGAAGATACAGTTTTAGATTATCATATAATTTGTAAGTCTTTTAATTTAGCAGAGATATATGCACAGACAGATACATATATTAGTTATATTTTACTTATAAAGCAATTTCATTAAAATATATTGTATCGTGCATTTGAGTAATAAAGTATTTTTCATACATTAAACATAACATAATAGTTTCAAATAATCACTTCAAACATATGTATAATTAAAATCATAATTTTAAAAATTTTATAATAATAAATGTTAAAAAACACCTAAACAAAAATTTATAAAAACAAATGGGTTAAGAGATAAGGGTATATTATGAAAAGTTTAAAATAAAAAATAATCCAACCATTCATGATTGGCCATGCAAGGTCTAAAATATTAATTACAAAAATAAATTTGAAAAAAATGCATAAATACCTTTCAAACAATTCAAATAACAAAACACAATTGAACCATAATCGACAACTGAAATTTGAAAGCTGATATATATCCAAGAAGCAAGCAAAATGATATTGTTATTGAACACACGCGCGTTGCTGCGGGATCTAAATATTAATTACAAAAATAAATATAAAAACAAATACAAAAATATTTTTCAAACAATTCTAACAACGAAACACAACTGAACCAAAACGAATAATAAAATTGAAAAGCCGTATAGATTCAAGAAGCAAGACAAATGTTACTGTTAGTCGGTTTTTATAATTGGTTTTCTAGATTTTGCAATGCTAAAATTACAAAGAATGTCGTATTAAATTGGATCGGAACCAGAATTAAGTAATAAAAAATTCATAACTATAATTTGAAATTTTGACATTGATTAAGTTGGTCGCCAATTTAATTTATTGGTTTTACGGACAAATCAATTATATTTATAACGGTAATGTCTATAATACATCGATTATAGTTTGCAACGTTATAATAGTAATTCTCAATGCTATATATGATCGTATTTAATAAAAAAATCTAAATTTTAAATAGTTACATTTAATTATAAAACAATTTCATTAAAATATTGTATGGTGCATCTTAATAATAAAATCTTTTTATACAATTAAACGTAACATAATAGTTTCAAAAGACAACTATAAACATATGTATAATTAAAATCATAATTTTAAGTATGTAAGAAAATGTTGTAATAATAATTGTTAAAAGAGAATTAAATGAATTTTTATCAAAATAAAAGGGCTAAATAAAAGATAACACTAAGATGAGGGTGTATTATGAAAAATTGAAAATTAAAATTTAAAAAAAAAAAGGAATAAATTGCCATTGGTCGATACCATTACGTAAATGTATATATATATAATATGTAGAAACATATAATTGTGCCTTCAAAAGTGTGTGATACGTACATGCATGACCACTATTTCTTGAATAGATGCAAGAAAAAAAAAAAGTAAAGTTGCTTGCTTAAATAGGCTAGAATTATTCAAAAAATGTAGCAACTTGACGTAGGGGTGTACAGAAAAACCAAATTCCAAACCGAAACCGAGAAAAACCGAAAAACCAAACCTTTTGAACTTTGGACTGATCTGGACTCTCGATTTTAAAAACCGAAAGTTTCGGTTTGGTTTAGGTTTTAACCACTAAAAATCTGAAAAAAAATCCAAACCGAACCGATTTTATATATACTATATTATAAAATTTAGATTTATTAAATATGTACCCCTCTTTAATTATTAAATTAGGTTTTTTAAATTTTAAATTTAATGTCTGGGTTAGTTAGAATTTAATGCATGGGGTAGACTAACTGGTAGAATGGGAACTGGGAAAGAGGGAAGCATCAAGCGACGCATCGGACTATTGCCTCTGGGAGAAATCGAGAATGGAATGGATTAATGGAACACCGAATGACGAATAATAATTGTACTTTTTTGGTATTTTACTTTTTTATTGTCAAATAATTTCTCGAATTAGTGGGATATTAAGTCTTTTTTTATATTTGATTAAATTATTATTGTATTGGATGTTGTTAAAAATTTCATATTTTGTCAAAGAAAAAATAATTTTCACAAATCAAAAAATAGGGTTTCGGACAAAAAAAACAAAATCCAAAAAAATCGAAATTCAAACCGAAACCGAAACAAAAACCGAAAAAACCAAACCGTTTAAAACTAAACCGTTTGGACTATTAATTTTAAAAATCGATATTTTGGTTTGGATTTCGGTTTTTGCCATAAACCGATTCAAACCGCTTCATGCTCACCCCTATCTTGACGTATATGATGCGTTCCAATGAAGAAATGTTTTTAGCCATTGAAATGGTAAAAGGGTCGATGAAGGTTGTAATTTGTAAATATATATTTATGTAATTAATTAATTAATGTTTTGGTACGTTGAAAAGCAGAGATAAGACTTTACTTGACCCGGCCCTGAAGGCAGGCTAGAAAGACAACCGTTCAAGACCCCAAACTTCATAGGGCGTTATCGAAAATATGAAAAACTGTTGATTTTTACTTTGATTATAGCTAACAATAGATCAGGATGTGTGTGTGTATGTGTATGTATGTATAATTTATATTAGAGGACCATTTTTTAGGTTTTTGTCTCGGATCTAAAAATTGATTAGACTGCTACTAACCTGATGGGTGAATTGTTTAGTTAAGCAACAAGAAGATATATATATATATATATATTCGAGTTCAATTGAGAACTTTTATGCATCTAGGTACCTAAGAACCATCTTACAGCCGTTGGATCAAGTCGATCTCGTGATGCATTATACCTGATGCATCTCGTGATGCAACATATTATATGCATCTAATGAAGGGTAGTTTAGGAAAAAAAATATATAGTTTAATTAATTTTAATTTTATATCAGTTGAATATTGAATCAAATATTTAAATAATAAATGGTAAATAAATTTAACTACTACACTTCCAAGATCAACAAAAATAATACAAATTCAAATTAAATGATGAAGATTTAGACGCATCGTTGTCGTTCATCCTTTGTGATCATCATCTTCGTGTTCATCAACTTCATATCCATCATTCGTGATGCATCAAATGTGTTCCTCTAAAAACCTTAATCTAACGTGTTGCAACAACATGTTTATCTAAAACTTTAATCTAACATGATGCAACAACATCCAAGAAACTTAAACTAACGTGTTGTTATGCATCATTATTGTTCATCGTTCATCATCCATGTTCATCATTCATCGTTCAACATCTATGCATCGTCATTGTTCATCATCCATATATGCATCATCATTGTTCATCATCCATATATGCATCATCATCGTTCATCATCCATTTATGCATCATCATTGTTCATCATGCATCTATGCATCATCATTATTCATCGTTGTTCATCGTTCATCATGTATCTATGCATCGTGTTCTTCATGATCATCATCGGTGGCATATCTTGTTCATGTTCATCATCATCGTTGTTCATCGTTCATCTTCGTCTTCAAATCATCATCACTATGAAAATCATGAAGAACACAATTATAGAGAGAGAGAGAGAGAGAGAGAGAGAGAGAGAGAGAGAGATGGTTAGAGAGAGAGAGAAATGAGGAGGAAAATGAGTAATGTAGTTAATATGATATTTTAATGTAAATGTAACTCCTAATTATCTTTTAATGATTTTTAGAAATAAATTAATTACCATATCTTTAGTTTTCCCTAAATGCCCTTTGTGCACCCTTGGTAGATTATCTGATGCACAAAAGTTCCTCGAGGTTCTCGATGCATAAAAGTTCTCAATGGAACCTCAATCTATATATATATATATATATATATATATATATATATATATATATATATATATATATATATATATATATATATATATATCCAAGATAATAACGCATGGTGATTAGCTACGGTCGAGATGAGTTGAGTCGATTTAAAATGTAGGCTTGGACTTGACACGGAAAATACCTGAAATATGTTCAAGCTCGGCTTATAAAGTTCGAACATATCTACATAAATTTGAAAAAATATGCAACAACAAAAAAAACACCACTAAAGAGGGTGTTTGGATTTGCGTTTGAAAAAATGATGTAGCATTTTGGAAACTAATAATCAGATAATAACTGTAACAAAAAATGTTGTTGGAAATGTAGTGTTTGGTTTAGCTTCTGTTGTTTGCTATCATAATTATCAAATAATCAGTTTTTAATGTGTTTGGATTTGTGTTTTAACTTGTAAAATTACCAAATAATCACTTATTAAGCAAATAAACAACATTTTTTAACTTATGAAAAAGTGTGGTAGGACTAACGCTAAACGCAAATAATCAATTATTAACGTATCCAATCCAAACACTTTAAATCAATTATTTGCGTTATTGTAACGTAATAAGCTAATAATCCTGTTTATAACGCAAAACCAAACACCCTCTAAATACAATTATGTTGTTAATCGACTTTGGTTGGAAAGTTCATGTCTAGAATTGGGGTACTCATAAGTATCATATTTCTTAGGGTTATATTAATAAAAAGTAATCAACTTTAGGGTTTGTCTCAGTCAAACGACTTGATTATATTGTTACGTAAAAACCCTATTTCTTAACGATAAAATGATAAAACATTTAACTTTATGTTGTAAATAATAATATAATCAAATCTAAAAACACTAATATATTTGTAATATAAGAAGAAGAATTCTTATTCCAATATCACTTCGGGTGATACATGCCAACTATTTATAAACATCTTACAATGGTTCTAACTATTACAAAAGAAAGCGAAAGGTTGATAATATGTAGGGATGGCACCCGTGGGCGGCGGGCACAGATACATGTCACCCGTGCCTGCGGGTATTTCAATACCCGCCAACAGGTGGATTTTATCGTCCATGCCCGCCACCCGCGGATACCTGTGGGCACGGGTAAACCCACGGGTTTCATCTTTTTTAACAATTATAAACATTTTTTTTACCCAACGAAACATATTTTAGCAATAAAACACATCCAAATCCAACTAACATAAAGATATCGCAAACACATCCAAATAATAATAATATCAAACATACAAACATAAATACATAATAATTATTAATGTTTCCAAACTCAAAGTAGTTCGCCAGCATTATAACAATGAAACAACATACCAACGTTTTATTAAATAAGAATACATCCATTAATCGTTTTATAGCAAACCCAAATACACGTTTACCACTTCCACCATGCTCGCTCACACCTCCGTTACGGTCTGTTTGCATATAAGAATAATGTTATTAAAACTTAAATATGATATATTACTTATATACACTAAATTTGTGTTAATTTTACCTCTTCATCATCTTCCTCCATTTCTTCATATTTAGAACCATCAACATCGTTTATCTTAGAAGATCCAACACCTAAAACATACAAAAATTATTGAAGTAGTCTTTTATTAACAAGAAAATATCAATGTAACTCGTTTAATCATACAATAGGTACCTTTAATTTCTGCCTATAACCAATCTTGTGCACACATCAATGCTTCCAAGGTCTTTGGATGAAGACTACTCCGGTATGGGCTGACAAATCGACCACTAGTACTGAATGCAGACTCAGAAGCAACTGTGGATACAGGGATAGCAAGAAGATACTTGGCAATGAGAGCTAGTGTTGGAAAATCTCGAGCATTAACCTTCCACCATGCCAATACATCAAAATCCGGGCTTCTAGGCTTAACTGGTTCGGACAAGTATTAGTCAAATTCTTACTTCTCAGGAGCTGAACTGATAACTTCCTCAACATAGGCATCAAACTTTTCCAACTGATCAAGAACATCACAAGAAGTGGTACGAGTCGTAGAAACCTCATCGTTCCTTTTAGAGGTTTTTCTTTTTGCATACTCCTCAAATAACTGATAACATAAATCTTTAACGCGTTGAATAGCAGGTGCAACTCCTTCTTCTCCAAGTAAACCACGTAACAAAAACTCAACTCTTCTACATTGGATCAAGAACTGTTGCCACAACTAATATTCCATGTACTTCTGACCAATATTTGTCAAACTTCTCCATCATACTCTTAGCCATGTTTGAGATAACCTCGTCTCCTTCAATCAACCAATTAGCTAAATCTGCCTTCAATTGACATATCCTTGCAAAGAATTCATTTGAAGTGGGATATGATGTACCAGAAAAGAAGTCGGTAACTCTGTAAAATAACTTCAGTTTACCACAAATATCTGCAACTACTTTCCAATCCTTCTCAGATGGCAAACAAACATATTTCTTATCCTTGAGCTTCATGCTTGGAAACACATCTTTATACAACAAAGCAACATCAAGCATCATATAAGTTGAGTTCCACCTTGTTTTACAATCTAGGATCAACTTTCTTGTTGATGTAATCTTTTGTTTGCGACACATTTTTTCAAACTCTTCATTCCTTTTAGGAGTTGCTTTCCAATAAGCAACACTGTCACGAATCTTTTCAATCGCTTCTCCAATCACATCCACACCATCTCTCACAATCAAGTTTAAGATGTGGCAGCACATCTCATATGTAGCAATCTCCCTTCCAATAACAAATTCTCCTCAGAAAGCTTATCTTCAATAATTCTAAGCATCAAGCCATTAGTTGTACAATTGTTGACTGTTATTGTGGATAACTTTCTAGTAATGTTCCATTCCACCATTGTATCAATAAGCTCACCAGAAAGATCCTCGGCAGTATGTGGATGTGGTACGTATGCAAACCTATAATAATAATAAGTTAAAGAACGGTAATAATAAATATGTAAAAGTAAAAATGAAAAACCATATATACCTTATAATACGATTTTGAAGTGTCTAAGATTCATCGATGAAATGCGCCGTAACAACCATGAAACCTTTTTTTTGGTTGCTAGATGTCCACATATCAGTCGTGATGGCAATCCTACCTTTACTTGATTCCAACAAACTCATACTCTTACCCTTCTCCAACTCATAAATATCAAAAATATCCTTTTTAATGGTATTTCGAAAAATTTGCTTATATAAAAGTTGAAGGAGGTTGGTGAAACGTCTAAACTCGATATGTTCAACCATTGACAAAGGGTACTCATGTAAAATAATCATGGTTGCAAGCTCTTTTCTTGCCTCCGCTTGATCAAACGTATGTTTTTCAAGAGATGGCTTTCCATCAAAAGTAACTTTCGCGTTTAAAATTGTTTGTTTTATGTCCTTTGTCTTGCGAAGAGGACATTTGGTGAAATGATTTCGAAGATGACTTGTCCCGTTCTTAGTTTCACCACTCCAAGATTTAGCACAATAAGGACAAATTGCTTTCCATACACCCTTTACTCGTTTCCTGGTGAAATGATTCCACACCTCCGAACTTAATGGTCTTACATGTCCTTGATCTTCTTCTTCTACTTCTTTTTCTTCCTCTTCTCCTTCTCCACTCACCCTTTTTCTTTTCTTAGATGGAATTTGAGTAGATGTTGCAGTCGATTGTATGAGAGAAGTAAGTGGAGTTACAGGATGATTTCACATCCATGACTTGACTCTAGATCTATTGGGTTTGATCCGGTAGTAGGAATGTTAGACATGTTTAACTGTAACAACTAAATAAACATTAAGATAAATCAACTTAACAATTAACAAATGACTTTTATGAAAATTGAAAACTCATAAATTCTAAATTTGAGTCTAGATTTATTGTTGCCATCTCAGTAACATGTTATATATATATATATATATATATATATATATATATATATATATATATATATATATATATATATATATATATATATATATATATATATATATATATATATATATATATATATATATATATAAAAGAACCAAACATGTGTAAGTTTTTAAATCAAAAGAACGGCAGATCAAACATGTATAAGAAATGGAGAATCTATGCACATTTGTATAAGAATTAAACATGCAAGCGTCGGTCAGTGATTCACCGATTCACCGGCCACAAAACACAAATTATATATTTGAAGATACATAGATACCGAGAATCAGGAGACAACGAGATGGAAACTGTAGGTCGGCGACGACACTCCAGATTTAAGATCTGTCACTCTGTCAGCGGCGATGAGAGAGAGATCGACGGCTGGAACTCCAGAAGCGCGAATAGTAAGGATGACGCAGACGAATAAAGTGCTGGCTACGGAAAAGAGACTGTGGCGACGACACCTTAGCGAGGACTTGGTTGGTGACGGAGTAACGGCGAAGATCGGAAGATACTTGGGGAGTTGGGGGCGGCGTGCGGCGAAGAGAGTCGAGACAGAGAGAGTAAGAGAATGAGAGATTGAGAGAATAAGAGAATTAGGGTTTGGGTTTTCTAATTGCTACGGGAATGACAGTTGGGTAAAGGGTAATTGGTATTAATATATATATATATATATATATATATATATATATATATATATATATATATATATATATATATATATATTATAATATATAATATATATACAATTACTATATTACAGCGGGTTTAACGGGTAAATCCACGGGTATACCCGCGTCCCGTATCCGTGACCCGCGGGTGAACGTGACGGTTTTCACGGATACGGGACGCGGGTATACCCGTGGGTGAAATAGTGAACCCGTGCCCGCCCGTCACCCGCTAGCGGGTATGACTTTGTACCCATGTCCATGGGTGTGTTTTAACGGTTTACCCATAACGGGCAGGTATCCACGGGTTTCGGTTTTTTTTTTTTCGCCCATTGCCATCCCTATTAATATGAAATGTTGGAAGTTATGGATAGCCATTTATGATTTATTTATAACACTCCCCCTTGGCTATCCATCATTTCGACAAACATGCCTCATTAAAACCATACTAGAAAAAAAGCCTGTGGGACAAAAACCTAGTGAAGGAAAAAAGAGTACATGATCCTTTTAATACGCTTAAAGATGTTGCCTCATTAAAAACCTTGCCAAGAAAACCCTTTGGGAAAAACCATGGCCTAGGGAAAAAGAGTGCAACGCGTATTTCTCCCCCTGATGGTTGCATTACTTGATCTCTTTAAGATGACGTAGCCCAATGCCATGCACCAATTTTCTAAACATTGAGGTAGGAAGTGACTTGGTAAATAAGTCAGCCAAGTTCTCGCTCGAGCGAATTTGATGAACAGTAACATCACCATTCTTTTGCAAGTCATGAGTGTAAAAGAACTTTGGTATGATATGTTTGGTCGATCACCTTTGATGTATCCTTCCTTTAGTTGTGCAATGCATGCTGAATTATCTTCATACAATACTGTTGGTGCTTCCATTCCTAAGGAAATGCCGCAAGAGTTGTGAATATGTTGTATCACATTTCTTAACCAAACACATTCTCGACTTGCTTCATGAATAGCTAAGAGTTCTGCATGATTGGATGAAGTTGCTGCGATCGTTTGCTTTATGGAACACCATGAAATTGCAGTACCTCCGCTTGTGAAAACATATCCCGTTTGAGATCGACCAGTGTGAGGATCAAACATATATCACGCATCTGCAAAACCAACTAAACTTCCTTTGATTTGTTTAGTGTAATATAGACCCATATCTTTTGTCCCTTGAAGATATCGAAGTATTTGTTTTACTCCGTTCCAATGTCTTTTTGTAGGACACGAGCTATATCTTGCCAACAAATTCAATGAGAATCATATGTCTAGTCGGGTATGACTCGCAAGAAACATCAATGCTCCAATGGCGCTTAAATATGGTACTTCTGGACCAAGAATTTCCTCGTCAATGTCCGGAGGTCGAAACATGTCCTTTTAAATATCAAGTGACCTCACCACCATTGGATTGCTTAGTGGATGTGATTTGTCCATATAAAATCTTTTGAGAACCTTTTCTATTTAAGCTTCCTGGTGCATAAGGATTCCAGCATTAAGACGTTTAACTTGTAACCCAAGACAAAATTTTGTCTTTCCGAGGTCCTTCATTTCAAATTCTCTTTTTAAACATTCAACCACCTTAGGAAGCTCTCCTGGAGTTCCTATTATGTTCAAATCATCAACATAAACAACAACAACAAAAGAATTCGGATCTGGATCTTTTAATAAAAATGCATGGACAAACAGGATCGTTGTGGTAACCTTCTTTCAATAAGTATTCACTAAGGCGATTATACCACATGCGTCCCGATTGTTTTAACCCATATAATGATTTATTCAACTTGATTGAATATCGTTCTCGAGATCTTGCTTCA
Source organism: Centrapalus pauciflorus (assembly GCA_020465985.1). Taxonomy (NCBI): domain Eukaryota; kingdom Viridiplantae; phylum Streptophyta; class Magnoliopsida; order Asterales; family Asteraceae; genus Centrapalus; species Centrapalus pauciflorus. Next base: position 324,870 of record JAANYP010000618.1, on the reverse strand, counting down.
GCCAGATTAAATCCTTCAGGAACTTTTATATAAATATCAACATCAAGAGAGCCATACAAATAGGCTGTCACAACATCCATCAGACGCAAGTCAATTCACTCTTGGATTGCCAGACTAATAAGATAGCGAAAGATTGTTGCATCCACCACTGGAGAATATGTCTCCTCATAATCAATCCATGGTCTTTGCAAGTATCCTTGTGCCACCATGCATGCTTTATATCAGATAATTTCATTATTTTCATTTTGTTTTCGCATAAAGACCCATTTATACCCTACGGGGTTTACACCTTTAAGTGTAAGGACTACTAGTCCGAAAACTTCTCGTTTTGAAAGGGGATTTAATTCTGTTTCTATTGCGTCTTTCCATTTTAGCCAATCATTTCTTTGTCTGCATTCCTCGATAGACTTTGGTTCTTGATCCTCACCATTTTCCATCACTTCTAGTGCTACATTGTAAGTAAAAACATCGTCAACGATAACTTCATCTTGATTCCATACAATCCCAAACATGGTATTATTTATCGAGATCTCTTCATTTTCAGGTACCTGAGGTTCTTCTAGAACTAACATGTCTAGGGCCTCTTCAAGAGATCTTTCTTGCAATACTGTTACCTTGGCTTGACCATCTTTATTATTTGCTCCTTTTTTCTTTCGAGGATTTTATCTTTGGAACCGATCGGTCTACCACGTTTCATGTCATGTCGTAGACTCGCTAGCACTAATAGATTTCCCTTCTAGAACATCAATCCTTGTTGGAGCATTAACAGCTGGGATATATGATTTGGTCACTTTCTTTGGGTCAGTGAAAACGTCTGGCAATTGGTTTGCTAACCTTGTAAATGAATTATTCTTTGAACTTCAAGTTCACTTTGTTTGGTGCGAGAATCAAGATGAGATAATGATAATTCATTCTAACATATTTCATTTCCCAACTGTTTATTCTCTCCCCCCTAATGTTGGGAATACTGATTCATCAAAATGACAATCAGCGAATCGAGCAGTAGATATATCTCCCGTCAAATGTTCCAAATATTTAATTATCGATGGGGACTGATACCCAACATATATTCCCAACCTTCTTTGAGGTCCCATCTTTGTGCGTTGTGGTGGAGCAATAGGAACAAAAACCGCACAACCAAACATTCTTAGATGGGATATATTTGGTTCCGGACTAAAAACCAATTCTAATGGGGAAGAAGTATGATAACTTGTTAGGCTTATGCGAATTAAAGTTGCTGCATGCAAAATTACATGTCCCCATGTTGAAATTGGGAGTTTTGCTCTCATTAACATCGGTCTTGCTATTAGCTGCAACCGTTTAATAAAAGATTCAGCAAGACCGTTTTGTGTGTGAACATGAGGTACATGATGTTCAACATTTATCCCAACAGACATACATTATCATTAAATGCATGTGAAGTAAATTCACCAGCGTTGTCAAGACGAATTGTCTTGATTGGATAATCTGGAAAGTGTGCTCTCAATCTTATTAGTTGAGCTAGTAATCTCGCAATTGCCAGGTTACGAATAGATAATAGGCACACATGTGACCAGTTGATTGATTCATCGATTAACACCATAATATATCTAAATGATTCACAAGAAGGATGTATCGGCCCACATATATCCCCTTGTATTCTCTCCAGAAACTTAAGGGATTCAATCCCAATTATAGCTGGTAATGGACGAATGATTAATTTCCCTTGAGAGCAAGCAACACATATGAAATCATTAGACTGAAGAATCTTCCCGTTCTTTAAAGAATGTCCACATGATTTGTCGATAATCTTTTGCATCATTATTGAACTACGATGGCCTAACCAGTCATGCCAAACTGTAAAATTCTCACGGACCATGAACTCATGGTTTATGACTGTATTCGATTCGATAACACCGATCTTGGTGAAGTACAACCCAGAAGATAACGTAGGTAATCTCTCAAGCACTTGCTTTTTACCCAATATTATATTTGTAATGTGAAGGTATTCTGTATGTTTTTCACTAGTAGTCTCAATATAATATCCATTTCGACGAATATCTTTAAATTTGGTAAATTCCTTTGAGACTTGGAGGAAAATAGTGCATTATTATTCTAAATTGTGTTCCTTCCAGTAGTAATAAATCTGCTTTTCCGGATCCCTCAATCAACTTTGTACAACCAGTTATAGTACTCACATTTGCTTCACGTATGACTAAACTAGAGAAATATTTCTTTTTTTTGAGAATTGTGTGTGTGGTTGCACTATCCACTAGACATAAATCTTCGTCATCAATACCCATTTGAACCTTGTAATCCATATTCTCTAAAATATTATTGAAATAATAATTATAAACATGTTCCATATATGAATCAAGAAAATTACACAAACCAAATAAGAATAAGAATCAAACAAAATAAGAGATGTGTTTGCCAAAATATCATTCAAATGTTTCATATACTATTAAGGAAAACTTGCAAAAGAAAAAAAAAATCACTTTTAAATAGAGACATATATCAATCACTCATTTATAAGAAAATCACCAACATCCAAATGAGTTATGTTAGCATGTGCCTCAGAAACACCAGTGTTATCAAGTTTGCCATGATCAACAACTAAATTTGTTTCTATTCCCTTTCCTTTAGTCTTGAGGGATTGTTGGTAGAGAATTATTAGATGCTTAGGCGTACGACAGGTACGTGACCAATGATCTTCACTTCCACAACGATAACATGTATTTGCCATGAAGCCTTTTGCTTGTTCACCTCTTTCATTCTTATTCTTTTTTTTTTTTCATTGTTTTGCCATTTTCTATGACCAAGAGTGTTTTTGAACTGGAAACCATGAGAATTTCCTCGACCACGACCATGTCCACGACCACGTCCATAGCCGCAACCACGACCAAGGATACGTCCACGTCCACCACCATGATCATTAAATGTTTCCACATTCGCTTCTGGGAATGGGGCACTACCCGTTGGACGGACCTCATGGTTTTACATTAAGAGTTCATTATTTTGTTCAGCCACAAGCAAACATGAAATTAAGTCACTATAGTTTTAAAAGCCCCTTTCGCGATATTGTTGTTGCAAGACCAAATTTGAGGCATGAAAAGTGGAAAATGTTTTTTCTAACATGTCCTCATCAGTAATATTTTCCCCACACACAGTTAGTTAAGGAAGAGATTCGAAACATGGTTGTGTTATACTCACTTACTGACTTGAAATCTTGCAACCGTAAGTGAACCCGTTCATAACGGGCCCTTGGCAATCTCACAGTTTTCTGATGGTTATATCTTTCTTTTAGATTATTCCAAAGGATAATGGGATCTTTCACTGTGAGATATTCAGTTTTCAAAGCTTCATGTAGGTGATGGCGTAAGAAAATCATTGTCTTAGCCTTTTCTTGAGGGGTTGTTTCATTTTCTTCTTTGATTGTATCACCAAGACCATTAGCATCTAGGTGTATTATAGCATCCAACACCCAAGAAAAAAAATTCTTTCCAGTAACATCTAAAACAACAAATTCAAGCTTTGCAAGGTTCGACATGATTCACTATATATAAGAATGTGAACATAAATATAATAACATTTAACAAATTATTATTGGAATCATGAGTATTCATTCAAATAACTTTAAAAGCTTTTTTTAAATAATATGTTGATTATTATGATTTAATAAAACATTATTACTTATCTATTATTATTATTTAAAGAATAATAAAGCCACCAAAGTTATACATACTATAAAATGCATAATATATCATTAAATTATAACGTTAGTATATATAGAATAAATATATAGATATATATATATATATATATATATATATATATATATATATATATATATATATATATATATATATATATATATATATATATATATATATATATATATGTATATTATATCTAATCATGATATGTAGAAAAAAGGTCTAGTTAAGGGAATGAAACTTGTGATTATGCATTAACATATAATAAGTAATGAGTGACTTTGGTTGAAAAACAAATCCGACATAGTGCCAATGCTATTAAATGATAAAAAAATTTCTTAAATTTAATACGTGTATTTTTTTTCTTAAAGAAAAATAAAGTAATCATACACATGCATATCTTTGGATTGCATGTCACACGTATAGTGTTTAGATATGATGCAAGTTCAATATTTAAACGAAATGTACCTTTACTAATTGTATGTGGAGAATCCAATGATGATCTTCAAATAGCCTCGTGCTGATAACGTGTTGTAAATAAGAATATAATCAAATCATAAACAATAATATATTTGCAATATAAGAAGGAGAGTTCTATTCCAATATCCATTTGGTTGATACACATCAAATAGTTATAGGCATCTTATGATGATTATAATCAATACATCAGAAAATCAACGGTTGATCATATGAAAGGTTGGGAGTTATTGGATAGCCATTTATGATTTATTTATAACAATCTTCATTTTGTTCGTGTTATTTGTGAAGTGTTCTTGTGGAGTTCAAGTAAACTTTTATAAAAAATATTGTTGTGTTAATTTGATTTCAGATTCAAAGTTACTATTTAGTAGTTGTTTTGATAAATAAATTCAACATGTATTTTTCCTTTTTTTTATATCTAAGTTGTGAATATTCTATAATTGCTTGCAAAGTTCAATAATTTAATAAATCCTTGTAAATAATTTAGATAGAAATGGTAAACAAAAAAAATACTAAATAAATTAATAAAATTTAGACGTAAATTCACCTATATATTACTCATGAAGGAGAGATCATGTGGTAAATTTGAATCGTCAGATCTGGAAAGAATTAATCTGGACCGTGTTAATTCATTTACTTCTATTTATGCATGGAGTACAAGTATTTGACGCACAAAAGCCATGATTTCATAAACCGTTCTCTGCGTATTTCAAGCCACGATTTCGTAAACCGCTTCTTTGTGTGTTTCTTGGTAGTGAACACTAAACAGATGAAAACCCACACCCTCATTAAACGATATACAATGACAAATGGCGGGGAGCATTAGGTCGAGCGACTCAATCACGTCGACGTCGGTAGTCTCCCTTTTGGTGCTTCCCAAGAACCGTCGATCATTTGTTTTCTCTCTCTCTGGTCTACCTCCCTGGCACTCTCGGCGCTGCTCAACACATCTGGAAACAAACATGTTCAAAAGCGACAAGAAACCTAAACAGTTGAGAAGATTGTGTTTAGTTGCGAAGAGGGAAATCCATTCACTATATGATGTTCGATCAGGTTTGCTTCTTTGTTTAATTTTGGATAGTATTTCCAATACAGTAGTTCGAACTTCTCTACTAGAGATTTGCACATAATCATGCAACACTTCGATTGTTTAGGTTAAGATTCTAGATGTTGGTTTTCGGTGTTTACACATGAGCAAAATATGTGATTTTAATCTCTATAGATGAGCTTATCTGACTTTTGGTGGTTTTTAATGTGGGTTTTCATATTGCTTTGAGTTATATTTTGCTTATAATATCAAATTAAGTTTTGGATGATCTACCTATATTTGGTTTTGCCTAAATTAGTTAGACGTTTGAGAGGATTGCACATATTCAATTGTTATTCAGTTATACAACATGATTTGCTAAAACTTCTATACGTTTTTTTTATAATTTACATTACATATTAAATACAAATTCCTAAAATCTACAAGAAATCGGATATGGGTTTCATTTGATGCATTATACGAGGAAATGATCAGTATGATATTTTTTATTTAATTTGTTGTTTTCTTTCACGTTGTCTGATGGGTTATTATTTTCTCTTGATGCATTATAATGAGAAAAATAAATCTTATGCTACAAGGGTTGCTACTCATGTATGTGTGTATGTATGTATGTATGTATGTAATGTGTGTGTGTGTGTGTATATATATATATATATATATATATATATATATATATATATATATATATATATATATATATATATATATATATATATATAAAAGATTGTTGATTTTCCGGTACTAATTTATGACATTGTCATCTTTGTTTTGCAGATGCAAACATTCAAATGATACAATTTATGAAGGCGATAGAAGTTGAACATGATTAGATGGTGACGAATAGGGATGAGCATTTTGACCAAACCGGCCCGGACCAAGAAAAACTGAAAAACCATTAGGGAAATAAGGAAACCGAAAACCGGCCCAATATTTGTAATACGGGTTTGGTCTGGTCCAGTTTTTTGGTTCTTGGACCGGTTGGAACCGGTATAAGTTTTATAGATGTTTTAATGTTTTGTTTATCTTTCTTCCTCAACTATTTCTCTTTGTGAAATTATTAAGTTTATCACATTTTATTTGAACAAAATAAAATATCAAACATACCTTACTGATATTAAGTTCTTTATATTTTATCTCTATAAAAAAATTTTACATCGTTAAAAAGACTTTTACATAGTTATATTATATATTTACGAAAGAGCTCAATTATTATTACATAAACTTTTTATACGATTTAGGAAATTTGTCTCTTTATGGACTACAAAAAAATTACGATATAACATAAACTTTAAAATTAATAACATAAAGTTTAAATTCCGGTTTGGGGCGGGTTAAAAATCGAAAACTGGTGGACCAAACCCGGAAAACCGAAAATAGTGATTTCAAAGAAACCGAAACCGGACCAATTTCATTAATAATGGTTCGGTCCGGGCCGGTTTTCGGGTTTTTTTTTTGTCCGGACCAGTTTTTTGGTCAAAATGCTCATATATCAGGAATTTCCTACATTCACTTGGTTGTTTATACAATTAACTTACACATATACATGACATTTTTAAGTATGCAAATGATCACGAAGTTCACACAACTATTCCAATTATGTTTCTATTATTTCTGGACAACAAAGAACGCCTTAATATACTCTTATATATTGATGATATGCATAACATATGTTTAAGGCTACTATGATGTTCCATGTATGATCACATACTTAGTTTGATGCATATATATATATATATATATATATATATATATATATATATATATATATATATATATATATATACTAGTTTATTACCCGCGTATTACGCGGATATTTTTAATATATATAAAATATAATAAATAAAAAGATAAAGATATAAATATTATTTTTTAAACAAAAGTATATAATATGATATTATTATTTATTATGACCTATTAATTTTGTATATTTCTAAATATATATGAATATTAATTATTTTCTTATATATATTTTTAAACTTTTATTATATTATATTATAATTAATAAGTTAGTAGATTATTAGATTTTGTTTGATTTGAATTTAAAAGTGGATTATATTTGATTTAGATATATTAAAATAATAAGCTAGTTGAGTATTAAATTCTGTTTGATTTGATTATAAAAGTGGATTATATTAGATTTGGATAGATTTGATTTAAATTTCTTTATTATTTTTATAATTTATAAATGTCACGTGTCGATTCATGGTGACGACACGTGGCTTCACCAGAGATGAGTATAGTTACTCTTTTAATAGTATGTATATATATATATATATATATATATATATATATATATATATATATATATATATATATATATATATATATATATATATATATATATATATATATATATATATATATATATATATATATATATATATATATATATATATATATATATATATATATATATATATGGTTATATGCCAAAAATAGCAACAACTTTCTGTAGTTTTACCGTTTATACCCACATTATTTATTTTTTTATCATTAAAAGCAACAACTTTTGTATTTTTTACCGATTATACCAACTTTTGACCTGAAAACCTACTATAGCAGGTTACCATCTATTAATGCCAACAACTTTTATCTTTTTACCAATAATAGCAACAACGTTTTATATGTTTACCAATAATAGCAGCAACTTTTAACTTTTTACCAATAATAAAAACATATCAAATTAAATTTTCCTTTATCTTTAACTAATCATTATTTTAAAAAAACTAAATTTATGAAAATTGAAAAAAAATAAAATAAGTTCATAATCCATTTTTTTGTGTAAATTTTGTTAGAGATAAATAAAATGCAATGTCTGCCTATAAAAAAATATAAAAAATATGTTTTCCATAGACATTAAAAAATGAAGATTATTTTGATTAGGGATGAGCATGGATCGGTTTTTGATTAAAACTAAAAACCAAACCGAAACATCCCGTTCGGTTTAGATTTTAAACAATTTGGCTTTTTGGTTTTTATTTCGGTTTCAGTTTGACTTCGGTTTTTCTTTGTCATGGTTTTCAATTTCAATTCTTTCTTTCTAAAATCAAGACACACACACACACAAATATATATATATATATATATATATATATATATATATACACACACACACACACACACACACACATATATATATATATATATATATATGTATATATAAGAATAAACATATATATGGATACATAAAATCAAAATATATAACACTTAATGCATTCTTTCACAAACAAGATTTAGTCATTAAATCATTTTATCATTCAAAACCATGACAACATACAAATGCAATAATAATACAACAATAATAATCATCATAATATTCAAAGTGAGTTTTAGTCTCATATGAAATTTAGACATTGAAAAGTTAAAACTTTCAATAAAAAACTTGAATGAAGAAATGTAACAAATGAAGAGTATTTATAAATTTTAAAATTATAAAACTTCAGTTCGGTTTGGTTTTTTCCGGTTTATTTTGACCTCCAAATCTAAATTTTTGGTTTTCGAAAATTCAAAGTCCAAACGGTTTGGTTTTTTGGTTTTTTTTGGTTTCAGATTGGTTAGCCTCAATCCTTCAAGAAATCAACTAATTTACTAACTAAATTCTTTGATTGATTCAAAGATTTCCAAACCCAAGTAGATTTTTTGTATTCAATTATCCATGATCCCTCTAAATAGATTACTGTCTATTCTCTGGCATTTGTAAACACACTTATTTAGTTCTTGCATAATTTCATGATATGAATAGCAACATAAGAAGGTGAGAAACATGATGAAACTTCCATACTCACTTATTAAAGCATGAATAATTATATCTTGAGTTTGTTAAATTGGTTGGACCAAATCTTTGAGATTCTCCCAACAAAACTTGCAAGAATTCAATAGTTTCAATTACTTATATTTTGTTGGATGCTTACGGCTCTTGTACTCATAAATTTAGTTTCTTGTACTCATAAAATAATTCCGGATACATTTACTTTGTGATATATTTATCTTTAATATGTATTTGGATATATGAATTTGTATTTTAGATAAATTTAGTTTCTTTAAACAAAAAAATGGATTATGAACTTATTTGATTGTATTTTGATTTTCATAAATTTAGTTTTTTTAAAGTAATGATTAGTTAAAGATAAATAAAAATTTAATTTGAAATGTTTTTATTATTGGTAAAAAGTTAAAAGTCGTTGCTATTATTGGTAAAAATATAAAACGTTGTTGCTATTATTGGTAAAAAGATAAAAGTTGTTGGTATTAATTGATGGTAAACCTGCTATAGCAGGTTTCCAGGTCAAAAGTTGGTATAATCGGTAAAAAAATACAAAAGTTGTTGCTATTAATGATAAAAATAAATAATGTGGGTATAAACGATAAAACTACAAAAAGTTAATGGTATTTTTGGCATTTATATATAAGTAGGGGCTGTTATGTTCTTTTCTTTCTTTTTGTTCAATTCGATACCCACACACACATTATGAATAACATCTTTATGTAAATAGACTGCTGTATATGATCCTTAATCATTCCCTTTTCTATACAACCATTTTTAATCAACTTCACACATTATGTATGTTCTCTCTATTTAAATCGGTTGCTGCTGTAGCATAATTTCGTTTAATAAGGTTTGTTGGGCTGTTGTTGCTATTCACATACACACACATTCTGTTTTTATTCCTTGATTATACACACACAACATGTATATACACACTCTGCATAGCACACTCAACTTGCTTTAAAGAATAAAAGATGAAGGGTGGTGCTGATCAATGTTAATTCAAACACACATATGCTATTGCTGCACACATATGTATTTATATATTGGGTGCTGCTGTTGAGCCTTGCACATCCGAGACTTCACAATTTGTGATCTCGGATCTTTGCAACACACACACACACACACACACTAAATACTTAACTTAATTGGGTTGCTACATGCTCAATACATCCACACAAGTCTTAGCTTATATAAGCATCAAAAGAAAAGTAAAGACTGCTGATATGTTTTTGTTTTCACAGTAGCATACATCCGAGATTCTTAGCTTGAGGGACTCGGATGTTTCATCTACACTGCTCACACTTAGGATATAAAAGGTTAAGGGGATGTTGCTTTTTCCAATACATCCGATATATATATATATATATATATATATATATATATATATATATATATATATATATATATATATATATATATATATATATATATATATATATATATATACATACATACATACATACATGTATGTATGTATGTATGTATGTATGTATGTATGTATGTATGTATGTATGTATGTATATTGGTGTTGCTTCCTTATTCAATACATCCAAGATTTAATATGAAAGAAAAGGTTACTGCTGGTTTTGTCACCCACGCATCCGAGATTCTCATTTTGTGAATCTCGGATGATTCACACCTCACACCTTTAACTTAGTTTAAAATTAAATAAGAAGGGGGCTCTTGTTGATCACTTAACATTCGAAACTTACATCCAAGACAAGTCTTGGATGTAATTTTTTCATGCAAAACAAACACACAAACATCACAGCAACATTTTTTTTCTGTTTTACTTCGTTTGCAGCAACAAATCAAGGATGTTAAAGGTTGTTGTATGCATCTAAATGAACCACAAACACATATGCATAATTGTCATACCATGGCCGAAGGCCAATGACCTTCTTGGCCCTTAAAACCGATTAAAAACAGAGGCATAACCATTTGGACAACAACTTTAATTAGTTTCTGATTTCATTTGCAAAACATGAAATTAAGCCTTCAAATTGATATTCGTTTCAATAAAACACATAACAAAGACATGCATGTTCTCATTTTCTGATTTGTCACACAAAACTAATCTCAATTTCATGGTTTTGAAGTTAATGAATCCATATAAATTTTTCCCAGGAACCGTAGGTTCCAATATGCACACATAAGAATAAATTAAAAGGAAAATTACCTTGTATATTGATAGATTATTGTTATTTGATGATTCCTTATTGCTTTACTCTTGAATCTTGTTGCTATTTTGAATTCTTTGTGATGATTCTCAATAAACCGTGAGTTTAGAGAGAAATTTAGAGAGTTTGTATTCTTGCAACTTGAAAAAATGAGCAGAACATTTCATTTGGGGATTTACGTTTATCAAGTTTCATTTCTTCACAATTTGACCACAAATATTTCATTTCTTTCATTTATTTTATATTGATATAACCAACTTTCTAATTAAAACTTATAACTTAATTGTAACTTTTATTAACTTACTTTTTAAATCACTTAGTACAAATTTCATTAAACTTTATTAATTAACGTTAAACTTGTTAATTGCTGTTAATTAAAGTTCAGGTTGTTACAGGAGCCACAATAGGACGCATCAGTGATTGATCACTAGAAGCCATGACATGAGACCCATCAGTCTTGGACTGACCCAAAAAGATTTGCGATCCATTAAAAATTTAGGATGCCTAATAGATGTGCGATCCCCATGAAAGCCCACCATCTAAAAAGTAGGATGTTGATAACGACAACGGACTTGAGAGACGGTATCGGAGGATGGACGTAACATCGTTTCAACATCCTTCGCCAAATACATCGCATCCATTCGCGATTGAGGGCGATGAAGATGAACCCAACGCTTAACGTCATCACGCAAACCAACAATAAAATACCCTAGAGCCTGAGATTCAGATAATTTGGGAACTAAGGAAAGCAAATACTCGAAGTCGTTAATGTAGTCATGGATGGAATCCCCTTGTTGAATTGAAGACAATTGTTCAAACGGGTTTTGAATTTCCAAACCACTAAAATGTTGTAACAATTCTATTTGAAATTAATCCCAAGTGATTGAGGGATGAACCTGGATGACGATGGTGAACCAATGTTGAGCGACTCCACCATACTCAATTGAGCCAATCTAAGTCGAAGAGGAGCAGAGGTATTCTTTATATCAAAAAACAGGGTAACCTTTTGAATCCAGTCTTGTGGATCAAACCCATAAAATTCTGGAAATCTTCTTCACAGCCCAAGGTAAGATTGAAGCACCCTTGTGAGGAGATTTGGCACTCCATCGTCGCCACTCCCGCCTCCCGATTCAAAAAAGTTTTCAGAATCTCCTTCATCATTTGAAGTAGGGCGCTTACCTTGTTGTTTCATGAAACTCAGCATCATCTTGCGAAATTTGCAATTCTCTAATCGATCCATCCTCAACGTTTTCAGTGATGATTTGATGTCAGCAACCTCAGCCTGTAATTGGCGAATCTAATCTTCATTCTGTTCCAAGCGACTCTGAATCGAGCGAGTTTCATTAGGCATTCCACGAACAAAGGCATTAGTATGGAAGTACAACAGAAGCAACGGATAGAGGGGAAAGAGGGCAAGTCGGACCAATGATAGGATATCAAACTTTGAACAAAGGAAACAGAGAAAAACTCAAGCTACAATTAGTAATTGGTTGAAGATAGAATAGGAAACAAACTCAACCAAATGGTTGCCCAGGGAAATCCCTCTCTCACAATCAAATTGTTGGAGCCCCTCTCACAACATAAAAGCAGAGAGTAACAAATTCTAAACAATAATTTTTGCACACCTTACCTCACCCTCCTAATCTTTTTATTTATAGATTGCAAAATTAACTAATTACTAGATATTTCCAATTTTACCCCTTTCTAGAATACACTAAAGTAATTCCCTATCATGATACACCAATTTTTTAAAGTTAAAATTATGGTTTTGGCTTCAGAAATGACTGTTTCAATTATGCTAATTACATGGATATTTCTTATGTGTGTTAGTGGGTTGCCCGTGATTGTCATTCTTTGTGAAACCATGGAGCCTGCATTTCATATGGTAAGTTTGGCGAATAAATTATTTATTTTTCTTAATTGTTGAGTTTTAAGTTCCACAATGTGCACATAAACTCATAACTTGAGTTATAAAGATTAAGGTCACACTTCATAACAATGTTTTATGGATCTTTGTTCAACCAAGCTAGTAAACCTATTACCACTATGGGCTTCAAGTGTGAAATCATTTAAAATGGATCACTTCCTATTTATTTAAATTAAAAATCATAGTACATAATATCTGATGGTTGGACATCATGTCTAATGATGAAAAGACACATAATATAGTTTTATTGTTATCTTTTTAATTAGTGTTAATTGTGTATATTCTTACCCACATAGGAAAGAGAAGGTTTCTCTATGGGTTGGTATGCACCCATAGATCTATTCTAGATAAACCCTCAGTTCCTCACCATTATAAAGATAGACTTTTTTTAATGTATGAAGTACAAGTGTTTTAAGCATATTTCAATCCCACCATCATCAACTAAACCGCTTTCTGTAATATGTAGTTACCAGTAGCGTGATGAACATGACCTCATGGCACACACAGATCTACAGTAGGGAGGAGAGAACATTGTGTCAATTGCCTTATGGACAATGCCATCGGTCTCCCTCTCGGTGCTAGAATCATTAATCGTTTACTTCCTTTGTCTCTACTTTCCCTTCTCGACCTTCTCGCTGCAGCACAATAGATTTGGAGACGAACAAATTCTGCTTAGTTTTAAAGAGGGAAATCTATCCTCTATACAGAGTTTGATTTCAAGATGTGTATGGATGCCATAAACATGATGTGTTTGATAGATAACACGGTTCTCGTGTTCATAGTGTAATTTTGGATGAAGTTATTAGTGTAATAGTGGGCCCATTGCCCATTGGGCTTTTAGGGTTCACATTCTAGGGTTTTTTAGTCTATATATAGGGCTATGGTTATGTATTCTATTGATTCAGTTGTATTATATTCTTCTCTTGTTTTCATAATAAACCCTTTAATCATTCGATTATATATTTGTCATCATGGTATTAGAGATATCGATCCAAACTTGAAGATTCGTCCAAAGTTTCTTGATGTTCGTATAAGGTTTCGGTTACGTCTCTATTGCCATCGTTATTACAAATTGTTGATTTCTTGATTTCTTGGTTTATCATTTTCTTTAAACATTTCGGCCAGATTTGCATAGCTGTGGGAAAAACAACGTTATTGTTTCGTCCACCGTTGGATCGTGACGAGTTTTGGTGAGTAGTTTCGCAACACATATATCTTCAGTTTTAGCATTGTGATTTTCGTTTGAAGCTTTCTATGTTGATTTATTAGTCGTCGAATTTGGCTGTTTTGTTTTTGCACATTCGGCCAGATTTGAGATGTTGTGGGAAAAACAACCTTATAGATTCGTCTACCGTTGGATCGTTGTGATGTTTATACTGTAGGTCCAGACCATAGTGATATACACTTTGACCATTGGGATAGTTGATTAAACACTTTTACTGAGCCCTATTATTCATCGAAGTTGGCTGGTTAGCCAAATTAGAACAGGGTTGACAAAATTGACATTGCACATTCGTTCACCGTTGGATCGTTGCGATGTTTTGGCTGTAGGTTTTCAACTCATTGATATTTGATTTGACCGGTGGGATCTTTGTTTTCATTTTACCACTAAGGGTTATTGCAAGTTAAAGTAGGCTGCAAAGCATTGTTTATTTCATAGGGTACTCATTTCTGAGTTTTCAAGTTTGTGTTTTCGCTAGGGTTGGAGGTTGAAATTGTTTGGATATTTGGTTCGTATTAAGGCTTTGTTTGTGGATATTTTTGCCACTCTTTGTCGGTTCATTGCCTTCGTTGGCTCGTTGATTACAGAGAAGGATTTTGCTTGCAGTTCATCGTTAATGGTTTGTTGATTGGGCTAAGGTTCTTTGATTGTGGTTTAAGTTGAGGTCACAATGGTTGGATTGGATCATTTGGTTATTGAGCAGTTCAAACGGTTTCATGTCTTGTCATCCATGTCAGCCTCTCCATCAGGTTTGTCTTCAGCTAATAATATATGTATTCCTTCATCCTTATGCATATTAGATTCTGGTGCATCTCATGTCTCCACATTTGTCTTCATTTGTTTCTCTATCTTCTGGTTCACCTATGTCTATTATGTCTGCTAGTGGAACACATATGCCATTGGAAGGTGTTGGATACTTGGATCTATTGTGACACCTCCAGTGTCACTTCCTGATGTGTATTATGTTCCTAAACTTGCCTTAAATATTGCGTCGGTCAGTCAACCACGTAAATTTGGTTATTGGGTTTTCTTTTCTGATAGTACTTGTTGTGTGCAAGACCCACGTTCTCAAACAATGATCGGGACTGGCCGTAGGCTAGGTGAGCTCTATGTTATGGATGATCTCAGGGTATCTGATGTTGCTGCTTCAGGTGTTGATTTATCTTCTTTTCATTTGAGTCGTTAATCATCTGATTTTTATTTATCACATTCCCGTTTAGGTCATGTGTCTACATCTCGTCTACAGTTCTAAGCCTCTACAGGTGCTTTAGGTCAATTGAACAAATCTTGATATATCAGACTGTAGTGGTTCTAAACTTGCAAAGTTTTCTGCTTTACCTTTTAATAGAAGTACCTCTCATTCTTTCGCACCTTTAGATCTTATTCACTCTGATGTATGGGTACCCTCTCATGTTTCTTCTAAGGGATGTTCCAAATATTATGTCTCGTTCATTGATGACTATACTCGATATACTTGGGTCTATCTTATGAAACACAGATCTGATTTTTATTATATTTATAGTGAGTTACGATCTCTTGTTAAAACCCAACACTTTGCTATTATCAAATGTTTTAGATGTGACTTAGGGGGAGAATATACATCTAATGACTTCACACAGTTACTTGCATCTAATGGGACATTGTACCAAACTTCGTGTACTACACTCTTCAACAAAATGGTGTTGCTGAAAGAAAATATCGTCATCTTGTTGAGACTGCTAGTTCCTTGTTATTGTCTTCTAATGTGCCTAGTATGTTTTGGGGTGAAGCAATTCACACTGCTGTCTATGTCATTAATTGAATTCCTACTGCTCATAGTTCTGCTCTCTCTCCTTTTGAAAAGCTTTATGGTTATAGACCTGATTATACTTCCTTACGTGTTTTCGGTTGTGCTTGTTTTGTTCTTCATCCTCATGTGGAACGTAATAAATTGTCAGCTCAATCTGCTTTGTGCATCTTTTTGGGATATGGGATTAGTCAAAAGGGCTATCATTGTTTTGATCCAGTGAGTCAAAAGCTCTACGTCTCGCGTCATGTCACTTTCTTGGAACATATTCCTTACTATTCGATTCTCGCTCAGTCTCATGACATGACACAATCTGATATCCTGTCTATTGACCCTTTTAATGATGACACTGATAATACCACTTCCGATATCCAAATCAACACATCTGATACACCGACAACTGAGATGCCTACAACATTGTATAACTCTATTTCAGAGACACCTGTAGCTCATCCCATGCCTACGTCCATTCCATCGCCGGTTGAGAATGCAGAGGTCCCTACTGTATGCAAATCAACTCACCCTCGTAAGTCCACTAAACTCCCTGATTTTGCTTACTCGTCGTACTCTACTTCGTTTGCTTCTTTTATTGCTAAAGTTCATAGTCTGTCTGAACCTAACTCTTTTAGAGAAGTTGTTTATGATCCCCTTTGGCAGAATGTTATGGCTGAGGAATTGACTGCCCTTCATCAGACTCATACGTGGGATTTGGTTCCGCTACCATCTGGAAAGCATACTATTGGCTCTCGTTGGGTGTATAAAATCAAGACTAAGTCTGATAGGTCTGTTGAACGGTATAAAGTCCGTCTTATTGCTAAGGGATATTCACAAGAATATGGTATGGATTATGAGGAGACTTTTGCCCCTGTAGCCAAAATGACTACTGTTCGTACATTGATTGCAGTAGCCTCTATTCTTAAGTGGAAGATTTCTCAGATGGATGTCAAAAATGCTTTCTTGAATGGTGATTTTCATGAGGAGGTTTATATGACTCCTCCTCTTGGCGTTGCTCACAAGCCCGGAGAAGTATGTCGTCTGCGCAAAGCTTTATATGGTCTCAAACAAGCGCCACGTGCTTGTTTTGAGAAGTTTTCCATAGTAATCACATCTCTTGGTTTTCGTTCTAGTAATCATGACTCTGCTTTGTTTGTTAAATGTATGAGTGCAGGTTGGATACTCTTGTCTTTGTATGTTGATGATATGATTATTACTGGTGATGATTATGCCAGTATTGAGTCCTTGAAGTGTGATTTAGCTCATCGTTTTGCTATGAAAGACTTGGGATTGCTTCGTTATTTCTTGGGAATAGAGGTTGCTCACTCTGATAAGGGATATCTTTTGTCTCAATCTAAGTATATTTTGGATTTGTTTGAACGTGCTTGCCTATTTAACCACAAGACTGTGGATACTCCTTTTAAAACTAATCCTCGTTATTCTCCTACTGATGGTGTTCCTCTCGATTATCCGACTTTGTATCGTACTATTGTGGATAGTTTGGTTTATCTCACAGTCACCAGACCTGATATTGTTCATGTTGTTCATATTGTTAGTCAATTTGTAACTGCTCCCACGACTACACACTAGGGGGCAGTCCTTCGTATTCTGAGAAATCTAAGGGGCACTCAGTTCCAGACGCTTGTGTTTCCTTCATCGTCTTCTTTTGACCTACGTGCTTACAGTCATGCTGATTGGGCAGAGGATCCTACTGATCGTAAGTATACTACTGGTTTTTGTGTCTTTCTTGGAGATTCTCTTGTTTCATCGAAGAGTAAGAATCAGGATGTTGTTTCTCATTCTTCTACTAAAGCCGAGTATCGGGCTATGGCTGCCACTACTAACGAGGTTGTTTGGCTACACTGGTTACTTGCTGACATGGATGTTTGAGTATCTCAGCCTACCCCGATACACTATGACAACAAAAGTGCTATACAAATTGCTCATAATTCGGTTTTTCATGAACGGACGAAAGACATTGGAATTGATTGTCACTTTACTCGTCATCATCTTCAGATAGGAACTATTTCCTTACCATTTGTTCCATCCGCTCTACAAGTTGCTGACATCTTCACTAAGGCGCACTCTGCTTCTCGTTTTCATTTTTTGTCTAACAAACTCTCAATGTTCATTGTTGTGGCATTGTGAGTTTGAGGGGAGATTTTAGTGTAATATTGGGTCCATTTCCCATTGGGCTTTTAGGGTTTCTCATTCTAGGGTTTTGTAGTTTATATATAGGGCTATGATTATGTTTTATATTGATTCAATTGTATTGTATTCTTCTCTTGTTTGCATAATAAACCCTTTAATCATTCGAATATTTATTTGTCATCAGAACTTTTTCTTGAAATCTTTGTTATATTTGGGATACCATCTTCATCTTTTAATTCAAGTTCTTAATTATAGGTGTTCTACAATAGATTCAAACTCTAGAAATGTACACATATATGCTCATACATGTTGCATACTTCTTTAGTTGAATTATCCAAAAAAATGCACTATGCAAACAATAGTTATAATAGATATTCTCTTATTAAAAGACATTACATGCCATTATCAACAAATGTTTATAATCACATTAAGTTTTTGCAGATATTGCTATTAATCATTCTTCAGTGAGGTTTGTTTAGACATGAACACCAATCGTTGTCTTTGACTCTTTGTTCCCAACAATTTACATAAGAAATTAGGTCTTCAGATTTTGCATATTCTTTCATAGTTTCACCAACGTATAACAACAATATGCTCATTCCAATTATTTAATGAAAAACGTATGGACAGAAAGAACCAACTGGTACCTGATTTGTTTTTAATTTTGTCATGTATTTCCCTTCTAACCTTGACCCATATTTCTTAACTAGGGGACTATATTTTGTTGACATGAAAAATTCTGAAACATGCATGAAAGTCATCAAGAATCATGAATCTATTTTCTTCTTCTCAGAGGGTACATGAAGTACGGTACATGAAGTAGACATGGAAGTTTAGGCACTTTCAAGGTGAGATCTTGATTGGGCCCTTTGTCATGTATTTTTAATACTTTGTTTTTTTACTCCATGATCATTAAAAAAATCACTTGGAGGCATGGACGTGTTTGCGAAGAAGAATGCTTGGATATTTGTAGTTGGATTCATTTCTGGTCTATTTTGTAGTAGAAAATAACTATATGTTAAACAAAATATGAGACATCAATAAAACGTGTTTTATTTGTTTATTGTTTGTTTTATATTTTTTTTTTCTCTTTGTAGAAAGATGCATTTAGTATTGCTATCCAAAACCAAAGTACCACGATTCCAATCAATCTAATTGTTACTACTAAAAGTATGCTAGATGAACTCATTTATAAAGGTCAATGCTATTGTAAGGAATTATTTTGATTGTGTTCTATTGAGATTAAAGTTTACATACATAAATGGTTTCAAGTATATATTTCTAAATATATGTTGTCACAAAAAAAAATGAATGGTCAAATTGTTTGTTATTTTAGACATTTAATAAAAATTATGTTTTTATAAATATAAGAAAATTAATCCAGTCACCGCACACGTATTTCACTAGTTTTATATGTTTATAGTACTTAAGGGGTTATAAATATAAGCATTGAATATTTAAAGTAAATAAAAAAAATTGAAATCGATATTAAAAATAAAACATGAAAAAGAAACTAAAAAAATGAACATGAAAACTGTTATAAAATCAAGATTAAACGATGTAAAAAAGAATTGTCACACCCCGTTACCCGGTTGGCAACGAAGCGTGACGTCGCGGAAGCGTAACCATAATCATAACGAACGACCACTATATGGACGTTTTCAAAATACATCGATATAACTTCAAAATATAGAAATGCTTTACATAGCCCGAAAATGATAAAGAGTAGTTCGCCAGATACAGAGATTTAAATACATAATTAAATTAACCAATGCAAATAAATCTCTGATGGTTTGAAAATGAATGCGACTTCCAAAAGTACGGAAGCTTGAAACTACTTCCGTTGCGGTGCACTTGCCTTAATTTCCTGAAAATACAAGCTAAAATACGTCAACAAAATTGTTGGTGAGCTCATAGGTTTACACGTAAATATGACTTGTATGGACATCAACAGTTGAGTTTGAATTTATAAAATCATAAATTCTATGTTATGTATTACATATAAACCATCATGCAACCGAAACTTAATTATGAGTTTGCCATGTGCAGTATTCCCATACGTAATACCGTAATGTTAAATATATATGCGTTCCGCCGTTAGCCGGTTAAGACTAACCCGAATGGGGTACATGACTCCCGATAGATCTATCCACAATATATTCGCGCTTACAAATAAATGTAACTAACGATTCATGATTTGAGGGCTGATGGAACCACATATGTAATACATAATAGAAATGAAGTAGTTTCCGTGTCCATATGAAAACGTAGCATGTATTTCAACCCCAAAACATAACAGTGTGAAAATAGGGGCTATGAAGACTCACCGAGCGTGTGGCGGCAAAATATGCTCGTAAAATGCAAGTTTACGTTGATTGATGGGTGGTGAACCGGATGTGATTAACCGAGCCGTAAATGATATAAGGGACTTAATAATCTCCCATATATGATAATATGTATATATAAAGGTTTTCATGTCTTAAATCACCCAACATTACAAGCTTATAAATAAAACCCACTTAAAACGTCAAGTTGATATATATAAAATTTTCCAGCTTTTCGAAGGTTTTTCGGCCTACTTTGAGGCTGTTTTTGACCAAGATCCAAAACGATTTAGGCTTTGGTTTTCTTGGACATTAAACTACTATATACAAAGAATTTTTTAAGTCAAGAACGGCCATTTCGAGGTGTTTAGGTTAGGGAAAAAGCTCGTTAAAAACCCTATGTTGGCCATTTTTGAGCTGTCAAACTTTCGGGTTCCCAAATAATATATGGGGTTCTAAACTCCAAAATAAATTATGAAAACTTCCAGATTTTTAGTTAAAACATAGATCTAACTTTTGAGACAAGAATCAACTCATTTTGTTAAGTTATGAATTAGTTATGATTTTTCAAAGTTGATGCAATATTTCTGCCGAAATTCCATACTTCATAAACATGAATTAACTAGTGATTCTTGTTGTTTATTCAAAGACTACTTATATAAAAGTTATAAAACACATTTATATAACTTGTTTTCATTATATTTACACTTACATGATGTGTTTATATATTTATAAACACATTTGAAGAAAACAACTTAAAAACAAAAACTAGTGATTTATAAACTTGAGTTTTTATGAAACTTGTTGTTGTTGGTGATTATATATATTATGGAAGACTTATATAAATATTAATATGAGATATAATGGGTTAGTATTTACTTATTTTGATGTTTTAGAAGAATGAAAATGAGTAGAAGGTTGGATCTTCAAAAGTTTCACCAAGAACACTTCAAAATATGAAGAACACTTGAAAGAAAATTTTGGGTGTTGTATGTGTGTGTTGTGGCCGGATTTTCAAAGGAAGAAAAGGAGAGGAGTTTTGCTTTGCAAGGTGTGAGAAAATGAAGTGAAGTTGAACATCTATTTATAGGAAAATTGGATCTTGAAAAGATGGTGAAATGATGAAGAATAGTGTGAGATCTTGTTTGAATTGAAAGAAGAGGATTTGATTGTGATATGTTGAGTAAAACAAAATATCCAAGGTCCTTTTTGTACTCTCTATGGCCGGCCCTATATGGGTGTATTTCAATGTATTTTTTTTTTTGTATAAAAGTATTTCAAAATGTACTCTTGTATTTCCCTTTTTTTGTAAATTCATAAATACTTATGAATGCATTGTTTTAATGAATTGTTTTAGTCTTGCATAATAAATGTTAAGTAAGTGTATTAGTATATGATTATTGTCACTAATCATAATTTAATTATGTACTTAGTTGCATTAATCCATCATATCGTAACTCGATCGGATTAATTGATTTGCCGATTCATCGCACCGATGAAATTGATTCCAATTGAGTTGAATTTCTTCATGGACATTGTTAATCACTTTGATTAATTGCTAATGACCACTGATTAGGTTATAATTGGCTCGTAAGTACTGATTAGGTCATAGTTGCTAACTTGGTTTAATGCCGGATGTTACAAGAATAAAGGGAGAATGTAGTATCTCTTATTCCTCTAATAATCCAACATGCATATTCTACATTTATAGAGTATTGAACATTTAATGTAAGGACAAACTTTATGAGAATTCAATACTAAATTAATGTTAGGAGTTTTGGATGTTGGAATAGTCATAATATTCATAATACTCCCCCTTGACTATCCATCATCCGCAATATGCATGTACATGTTGTCTCGTTAAAAATCTACCCAGGAAAACCCAGTGGGACAAAACCATGGCGTAGGGAAAAAGAGTGCAACGCATATTTCTCCCCCTGATGACCACATTAATTTAGATCCTTAAGTTGACGCAACCCAATGCCATGAACTAACTTCTTAAATGTCGTTGTTGGAAGTGACTTGGTAAATATATCTGCCAAATTTTCACTTGAGCGAATTTGTTGAACATTTATGTCGCCACTTTTCTGAAGATCATGAGTAAAATAGAATTTTGGCAGTATATGTTTGGTTCTATCACCTTTAATGTATCCTTCCTTTAATTGGACAATACATGCAGCATTATCTTCATATAATATTGTTGGTGCATCTTTCTCTGGAAATATACCACAAGATCCACAGATATACTGCTCTACATTCCTTAGCCAAACACACTCCCGACTAGCTTCATGGATTGCCAAGATTTCTGCATGATTAGATGATGTGGTTGTGGTTGTTTGCTTTATAGAACGCCATGAGATTGCAGTTCCACCATTTGTAAACACATATCCGGTTTGCGACTGACCAGTATGCGGATCAGATAAATATCCTGCGTCGGCAAAACCAACCAAACCTGTTTCGGATATATTAGTAAAATACAAACCCATATCCTTTGTACCTTGAAGATATCGAAACACGTGTTTTATCTGCCTTCTTGTAGGGCATGAACTATACCTTGCTAATAAATTTACTACAAATGATATATCAGGTCGTGTGTGACCAGGAAGATACATTAATGCTCCAATGGCGCTTAGATATGGCACTTCAGGGCCAAGAATTTCTTCATCATTCTTCGGAGGTCGAAATGGCTCTTTATCAACATCAAGCGACCTCACAACCATTGGAGTACTCAATGGAAGTGCTTTGTCGATGAAAAACCTTTTGAATACCTTTTCAATATATGTTTCTTGATATATAAGAATGCCATCTTTTAGATAGTTGATCTGCAATCCAAGACAGAACTTTGTTTTTACCGAGGTCTTTCATACGTTTCTTGATTACAAGAATGCCATCTTTAAGATAGTTGATCTGTAATCCAAGACAGAACTTTTTTTACCAAGGTCTTTCATTTCAAACTCCTTTTTCAAATATTCAATTGCTTTTGAAAGCTCTCCAGGAGTTCTAATTATGTTTATATCATCAACATATACGACAATTATTACAAATTCAGATCCAGATTTTCTTGTAAAAATACATGGACAAACAGATACATTCTTATATCATTCCTTCAACAAATACTCACTAAGACGATTATACCACATGCGTCCTGATTGTTTTAATCCATATAAGGACTTATTCAATTTTATTGAGTATTGTTCTCGAGAACCTGCTTCAAGTAGTTTAAATCATTCAGGAATTTTCATGTAAATTTCAGTGTCAAGCGAGTCGTACAAATAAGCTGTGAAAACATCCCTTTAGCGCAAATCAAGTTTTTCTTTTATTACCAGACTAATAAGATAATGGAAAGTTGTTGCATCCATCACATGAGAATATGTCTCAACATAATCAATTTCGGGTCTTTGTGAAAAACCTTGTGCAACTAAACGAGCTTTATGCCTTACAATTTCACCATTTGCATTTCTTTTACACACAAATACCCATTTGCAATAGATTTTAACTCTGCATCTATTGCGTCTTTCCACTTTTGCCAATCATCTCTTTGTCTGCATTCTTCTATAGACTTTGGTTCATGATCCTCATCATAATTCATAAATTCAAGCTCTACATTATATGCAAAAACATCATCAACATCAATTTCATCTTGATTCCATACAATTCCTGACATTATATAATTTATTGAGATCTCTTCATTTTCATTTTCAGGTACCTGGGTGTCTTCAGGAATTGTGTTTAAGTCCAACATTTTTTCAGGATTTGTATCCTCATTTAGATCATCCTGATTATTTTCTTCTTTTCGTTTACGAGGATAATTATCCTTTGAACCTAATGGTCTACCACGCTTCAGGCGTGACGACTCATTAGCTACAACTTGTTCTTTTGGGATATCAACCTTAACTAGAGCATTGACAGCTGGTATATGTGACTTAGTCACTTCCTTTGGTTCAGTGAATGCGTCTGGCAATTGGTTTGCTAAACCTTGTAAATGAATTATCTTTTGAACTTCAAGTTTAATTTCTTTAGTTCGAGGATCAAGATGAGATAATGATTACTCATTCCAACATATTTCATTCCCCAACTGCTTATTCTTTCCCCCTAATGTTGGAAATGACAATCAGCAAATCGAGCCGTAAATAAATCACCCGTGGATGGCTCTAAATAGTTAATTATGGATGAGGATTCATATCCAACATATATTCCCAACCTTCTTTGGGGTCCCCTCTTTGTGCGTTGTGGTGGAGTAATCGAAAAATATACCGCACAATCAAAAATTCTTAAATGAGAAATATTTGGTTCTTGACCAAAAACCAATTATAATGGGGAGGAAGAATGATAACTTGTTGGCCTTATACGAATTAAGTTTGATGCATGCAAAATAGCATGCCCCCAATTAGAAATTGGAAGTTTTGCTCTCATAAGCAATGATCTTGCGATTAACTACAGGCGTTTTATGAGTGATTCAGCAAGACCGTTTTGTGTATGAACATGAGCTACAAGATGCTCAACATTGATCCCAACAGACATACAGTTATCATTGAATGTCTGAGAAGTAAATTCACCAGCACTGTCAAGACGGATTGTCTTGATTGGATAATCTTGAAAATGTGCTCTCAATCTTATTAATTGAGCCAGCAATCGTGCAAATGTCATGTTGTGAGTTGATAATAAGCACACTTATGACCATCTCATTGATGCATCGATTAAAACCATAAAATATCTAAATGGTCCACAAGGTGGATGTATTGTCCACATATATCCCCTTGTATTCTTCCCAGAAAATTAAGGGATTTAGACCCAATTTTAGATGGTGATGGTCGAATGATTAATTTTCCTTGAGAGCAAGCAGTACATGTGAATTCTTTAGATTGAGGAATCTTCTAGTTCTTTAAAGATTACCCACATGATTTATCAATGATCTTTCGCATCATTACTGATCCGGGATGGCCCAAACGGTCATGCCAAACAATAAAGTTATCCGTAAACTTCTGGTTTACTGATACATATGATTCAATTACACTTATCTTGGTGTAAAATAATCCACATGGATATGCGGGTAGTTTCTCAAATACATGTATTTTACCCGAAGTTGAGTTTGTAATCTGAAGATACTCATTATCTCCTTCATTTGTTGTCTCAATATGATATCCATTTCGGCGAATATCTTTGAAGCTCAATAAATTTCTTTGAGACTTAGGAGAATATAATGCATCATCAATTTGCAACATTGTCCCTCGTAATAATACATTAGCTCTTCCGGAGCCTTCAATCAGTTTGGTACTTCCAGATATCGTACTAACATCAGCATCTTTCAAAACCAATTGCGAAAATATTTTTCATGATTCAGTATGGTGTGTGTAGTTGCACTGTCTGCGAGTCAAATATCTTCACCATTGATCGTTACTTGACTGATAGGATTCATTCTTTTCTAAAACATATATTATGGACGATAATAAATTATCTTATAAATAATTAAAACTTAGTGGATAAATAATCTACATAATCAGATAAATAATTCACAATAATAAAATTCAATCTAATATATTTTATTTAAATATTGATGCAATTCATGGTGATACATCTTATTTATAGTTTTAATTTATAAATTGATCGTTAGTCAACCAGAAAATCACCAATATCTAAATATGTCGTTTTATTTGAGAGTCCAATATCTTGTGATTCATTGTTATCTTCATAAACAAAGTTTGTTTCCATCTTTGTGTCCTTATTCTTCAGAGACTGTTGGTAAAGTTCCACGAGGTGCTTCTCCGTACTACAAGTACGTGCCCAATGATTTTTACCCCAACAACGATAACAAATACTCACTACACTTTCTTTACCCTTTCAACTTTTTTCATTATAATCCGAATCTCCCTTATCTTGCCACTTCTGGTGACCTTTTGTGTTTTTAAAATTCAACATCATCATTATATTTACCACGATCACGTCCATAATCATATCCACGACCACGACCATGGCCATGACCACGACCACGACCATAACCACGACCGCGACCGCGACTACTACCATGGTTATTAGTACTATGTGTTGTCACATTCGCTTCAGGGAATGGAGTAGAACCAGTAGGACGTGCTTCATGGTTTTTCATCAAAAGCTCATTATTTTGCTCGGCCACAAGTAAACATGAAATCAACTCATGATACTTCTTAAAACCCTTTTCACGATATTGCTGCTGTAGGAGAAAATTTGATGCATGAAAAGTGGAGAATGTTTTTTTATAACATATCATCATCAGTTACTTTCTCACCACATAATGTCAATTGAGAAGTAATTCGAAACATCGCCGAGTTATAATCATTCACTGATTTAAAATTTTGCAAGCGTAGATGCATCCAATCATAACGAGCTTTAGGTAGTATCACAGTTTTTTGGTGATCATATCTTTCATTTAAATTGTTCCACAGATGTAGTGGATCCTTTTTGTGAGATATTCACTTTTTAATCCCACATGAAGGTGATAACAGATGAAAATCATAGCTTTCACCTTTTCTTGGTTAGTAGTTGTGTTTTCTTCTTTAATCGTATTGCAAAGACCTTGAGCATCTAATTGTATCTCGGCATCTAGTACCCACGACAAATAGTTTTTCCGGTGATATCCAAAGGCTAAAATGCATATTTTGCAAGATTTGTCATGGTGAACTATTAAAATCAAATATTACACAATATATAATAAGCAAATTCCTTTGTCAACAAAACCTAATAACCATTATAAAATATTTGAATATAAAACTAGTTCGTAAATTATCGTTGCAATTATATCATACATGATAACACTTGTTAATAAGCATATTATGTGTAAATATATAAGTATACCTTGATTACCTTATGTGCAGAAGTTAGAATTGATTCTTCGGATAGTTGAGGCTATCATGTTGATAACGTGTTATAAACTCAAGATTAAACAATGTAAAAAGAATAAAGGGAGAATGTAGTATCTCTTATTCCTCTAATAATCCAACATGCATATTCTACATTTATAGAGTATTGAACATTTAACGTAAGGACAAATTTTATGAGAATTCAATACTAAATTAATGTTAGGAGTTTCAACGTATTGGATGTTGGAATAGTCATAATATTCATAATAAAAACCCCTTTTTTTAAACATCAAAATCATGAAGGAAAAATTTAAGATCCATAGTGCATAAAATGGGTTTCAAAATCTTTAATAATCAGGTGTTATAATAGATATTTCTTAATTTAACAAATTTCTCATTTAATTTTCAAATTAATCATTTAACATCTCCACATGTTCAAACTCATAATTAATGCTTCGAAACTCAACTCAAAGTCAATTCAACTGTTTATTTAACCAATTACAGTTTGCCACGTAACAATAACAAACTATTATCCGTTTAGATTATTTTAGCTATTTAAAAGGGAAAATTTTTATGCACCATAATCTAATTTCTCACATACCACACCCTATAATTTTGACCTATAATTAAACTAAATTGTTGTTTATGATTGGGTGTATGGTTTCTCTTTTTCATTGAAAGTGATGTAGGTTAATTGATCTAAAGATTAATTGTTGTAGAGTATGGTGTATGAAGTAGCACCCATTTAAAAGTGATCAACTCAATCTGATGTTAGTACTAGCTAATGAAATAATTCAAGATACATGCTACTAGTTTTAGGTTATTGCACCAGTTTCCGAACAACACACATGTATTATGCTACTTGGGTTTTGGTAAAAATGCACTGCCAATGTTTTTTAGTTTGTGCATTTTCAAACCGTTACTTTTTTAGATTAAATGCAAAGAAAATATTTTCTAATTATAATGTTAAAAAGGATACACGTCGTTACAGAAATTGGCATAATTTGGTGATAGGTTTAAACAATCTATAAAAATTAAACTTTTTGATGCTCATTGGAAACCAAGTTTCATGAAAATGGAAAATAAAAACACGGATTAGATTAGAAATATATCTTATTTATGGCAAGTGAATGTGATTGATTGTAATACGAAGCTTATCTCATCCTCGATTATAGGGGTTGAGTTTGTTAGACAGTGCCACACTTTTAGGTGGTTAGTTGTTAGTCTCTGTTTTCTTTCCCATGTACATACATACATACATATATATATATATATATATATATATATATATATATATATATATCAGTTCATTGGAGTAATATAGAAAGTCTCTATACCTTTATATGGTATCAGAGCTCACGACAATTTTTTTCCTCTAAGTTTCATCTTCTATGGCCACCACAAATCCATTGTTTCTAGCCAACACATCACATCCACTCTAAATTTCCAAATCCCATCCATCAACATTAAACTTGATCGTGAAAATTATTTGTTATGGAGAACAACCATTGTTTCTGCTCTTGAAACTTTTGATCTTGAAACTTACATCTTGGATCCCAAACCACCACCAGAGATCCGTTCAGTTGCTGGTACCGCCGATGGTCCGGCCACTACTGAACCTAATCCTGAATTCAGTACCTGGAAAAAGCGAGATCGATTTGTCCTATTATGGCTCGAGTCCACTCTATCTGAACAAGCACTTGCCTTCGTCGCTCATGCTACTTCTTCTCACATGGCCTGGACAGCAATCGAGAAAACTTTTCAAGCCCAAACTCGGGCTTGTAAAAATGGCTATGAAAGTCCAACTTCAAACACCTTCAAAAGGCTCACTATTGATGATGGAATACATCGAACGCTAGCGGACAATTGATTCTCTGGCAGAAAACTCTGATGAAGACCTTATTGTTATATTCTAAATGGTCTTGATTCTTCATATGGCACCTTTACTGTTGCGTTTATGATGAAAATTGAGGTTGTCACCGTTAATGATCTTGTCGGGTTGTTACTTTAAGAAGAAGCACGTCTTGAACAAGAACATTCCATTCTTTCTACGTCTCTGGATCCTCTTCCAACCAATTCAACCCAACAACTCAACGGATCCTCGGCACTTGCTGTGACTCGCTCCAACAACCGACAAGTCTCGTCCACTAACCATACCGGATCTGGATTTTCTTCTGCACCATGTAATTTAGATTCCCGTCGTCGTCGGGTTCAATGTCAACTCTACAACAAATCGGGTCACGAGGCAATTGATTAATGGCACCGATCCAATCAAACAGATTTTCCCTCTCATCGTCCTAATCCACAAGACAACATCGACAAGCCAACATTGCCGAGTACAACAGTCCATCGACAGTTATAAATCCGTCATGGTATTTCGACACCTGCGCCACTGACCATGTCTCTCCGGGCATCTAAAAGCTTACCATTGCTGAAAACTACAATGGTGACGACAAACTCCAAGTCGGGAACGGTAACTGATGACGTTTATAAGGTCCCGTTGGCAATAAGGTATGACATGGATAAGTGGACCAATGAGGGAAAGCAAGATGGATACTCATGATCATACGGACACATCATAGGGTCAGCGAAGAGAGAGATCAGCAATACGCTTTGTGATGATAGTTTGTTACAACAGATAGGACATGTGTCATAACCTGAATGGAAGAAGAATATTCATCCTTGTGAGGAAAAAGTGGCAAGGTATAAAAGGTCCAAATCTTCGTCTTCTCAAGGTGCACAAAAAAGATAGCCTAACTTTCACCATTCTTACTCACTGTGTTATCTCTGATTTGGAACCTTGCCCGACTTAAGCATCGGAATGGCTACGGAGGAAATCCCTGCTACGCCACTAACCCTAGCTTTTCCTTGTTTTGCATCTTGATCCATCGCCATCCTACAATTTCATATCGTACACGGAGGATTAGACACGAACAATTGGCACAATCCGTGGGACCGATTTGGTTTTTCCCTCGTTCCAGTTTTGTTGCTTCAAACTAGTGTTCTTGGTGTGACTATGGATAATTCTCAAACTCCAATTTTCCCTAGCAACCCCGTGATTGAGGAGGTAAGCCCTGGAAGCGATCCTGTCGTGGACATGGACTTTGTCCATAGGAACTTCAGCGTTTTGCAAGCATTGATGGCTGAACGTATTGAGAGTCTCAGGTTGGAAGGAGTCTCAACTCGCCTGTTTTTAGATTCTGAAGAGGAAGATGCCCTGATAGAAGAATTGGATGCGAGAGTTCAGCCCAACTTACGTGCCAATGTCACACCCATGGGTAACGTTGCATCGTCTTCAAAAGGTAATCCCCTCACTTAAGCATTTGTCATGCGGAATCCCTCATCTCTCCAAGTTACTTCTCCATCTATTCTCATTCCCAGTACAGGACCTGTGACTCCCATGGGAGGAAACATGGTCTCAATTACCATGCCCCCATCCATTACTTCCACTTATAATATGCTCATTTCTGCTAGAGGGTCGTTGGTCATTTTAGCCCAGGAGAATTTTTCACAGATGTTCGCTAGGCCAGCTCTAGTTTCATAGATGTTCTCTAGGCCAGCAATTAAGGAGAGCTTTAGTAAAAGCACAACTTTTCGGTATAATCACCACAACCTACCATGTTTTAATATGCTTAGGGGTTTTGTTTCAAATGAAGCTCTAGACATAATGGTAGGAGAGCTTCAACGGTCCGTAAATGGAATGCAACTAGATTCTGTAAACTGTGGTTGTCGACTGCGTAGTAACTATGGACTACCATGTGCTTGCATGCTTTCCATGTACTCAAATTCTGGTTAGTATATTCAATTGTATTCGATTTATTTTTTTAAACATCTTGACATCTTTTGGAGGACACTAAAATTATTTGTTTTATGTTTTAATGTAGGTCAATGTGTGCCTTTAGATTCAATTGACATCTTTTGGAGGACACTTGATATTTTGCCAAGAAAAATCTGAAGAAAGTGATGATATTTGTTGTGATGAGGAACTGGAAAAAATTTCAAAGAGAGCTTCCACAAACAGTCCAGACCAGGAAAAATAAGTTTTTTAAGAAAGTTAAAAAGTAATTATGATGCCGCTACAACTTCAATTAAAGAACCAGCTGTTCAAAAAAGTACTCGTGGAAGACCGAAGTTGAAGAAACAACAAACAAGGTATGCGGGTTTTGATTTGAATGCGCCGCCCGAGAGACAAAGTTTTTCTATAGATCTACACAATGAACCCCATGAGCTATGTACAAAAGCAGTCGACTTAAACGGGGAACGTCGGCGACATAGTTCATATATTAAACCTGATGAATATATATTTCAAGAACTGCCATCGCTGGTGAACAGCCTTTTTGATTAAGATCCCTTAATGCAAAACTTATTAAATTACCAGCCACTTCATGTATCATTTAATTACTATTTATAAACTGTTATTTATTTATAATATTTCATCAAATGAGTTTAGTTTACATGATAAATGTTAGGAAGCGGACCCTTCAACGCAGTGTGGTTATATTTACCCTGAAGCTTCACGACAAGAAGAATTTTATTACCATCAGCCATCAATCCAGGTACAATGTTTGATATTATTTTATTATGTATTCGGTTGATTGGATGAATGATAAGCTGAGTTCTTATCGTGAACTTTATGTAGGTACCAATGCGCCATATACATCCATTAATTCATGAAATTCCGTCCTTTTTCCAACCATACGTAATTGGGATCAAAGATGTTGTGGGAGATGGAAACTGTGACTTTCGATCGGTAGCTGTTGCTATGGGTCGACAACAAGACGGATGGGTTGCAATTCATAATGAGCTATTAGAAGAGCTACAGGACAACAACAAACAATATGAAGCGATTTATAGTTGTGATTACAAACGTCTGGAAGAGTCTCTTAATTTCTTCGCATCCGGTATTGCACCAGATAGACATTGGATGTGGATGCCTCACACTGGTCCTTTGATTGCGAATAAGTAAAACTACATTGTTTATTTCATATTAGCTTCACGTTGCAGGACATATTTTCCATTTAGGTCAAAACTATTGCATCCCGAACTTAACCAATCAATCACAATTGCATTTGTACTTGGAAACCATTTTGTGAAGGTTGATTTAGAGGAGGGGCATCCGATGCCGGAAAGGTTTTCAAAAAGAAAAGGGAAAAAATTAAATGAGTGGGAAGAAATGTATAGAGATCGGTTATTTGCTTATAAAGAAGCCCACAGAAACACTGATCTTAATGTTGTACCATTGGAATGAAACAATGTTTGTGAGTTTGATGGAATGAAAAAATGTTTGTCGTTTCTTAATTATATTTTGTCTCGTCTTTGTTAAATGACTTTATAAAAAATATTAATGTAATGTCTTGTGATTGATAATGCAAATTATTAGATTCATTGTATTATATTTTAGTAATTTTTCTTTAATTGAAAACATTTAAAAAAATAATAAATAAAATATAAAGTATGCATAATTACCATATAATTAAATAAAACAAATAATATATAATTATTGTGTAATAATTATGTTAACAAAAACCTAGATTCATTGTGTAATGATTATGTTTAAAGCCCCAAATAGGGTCCATTGAGATTTTAAGGGCTCCAATTAGACCACCCCTTAATTAAACTTGATTTAACTTTGAGTCGTGTATGAATAGATGTAGCAATGTAGGTTAGATTTTAGTCTTTTAAATAATAATCTATTATATTTAAAGAGTAACTACATGCCACTTGGAATATCAAACGATATTACCTACCAATAAAACCTTTTATATAATAATAACTAGTTTATTACCCGCGTATTACGCAGATATTTTTAATATATATCAAATATTATAAATTAGAAGGTAAAGATATAAAATTATTATTTTTTAAACAAAACTATATAAATATTTGTGAATAGTAATTATTATTTTCTTTTAAAGTTTTATTATATTATATTATAATTAATAAGTTAGTATAGTATTAGATTTTGTTTGATTTGATTTGAATTTAAAAGTAGATCATATTAGATAGAATTAAATTAAATTTATTTATTATTTTTAAAACTCATAAATGTCACGTGTCGATTAATGGTGATAACACGTGGTTTCACAAGAGAAGAGTATAGTTACTATTTTATTAGTATTTATAGATTATGGATTATAGATTATATGAATAATACAGTTTGCTTAATTTTAGTTAGTTTGTTTATAAATTAATCCATATTAGATTTAATAGATTTGATTTGTTTTAAAACTTAAAATAAATTTAGTAAATGGCATGGCAAAAGGAGAGAGCGATATGTGGCGAATTAAATGAAAGCATGTCATGTGGCATGTTAGTTACTCTTTTAATAGTATAGATAGATTAGCCATATAATAATTAGGGTAAATTACAATTTTCGTCCCTGTGGTTTATAGGAAATTATACGGATACCGTCCCTAAACTTCGTTTATTACGCCAGCAGTCCCTATTTTGAACTTTCGTATCGGATTTGGTCCCTGACGTTGACGACGTTACTTCTTTGCCGTTTAAGTGACACACGTGAGCTGCACATGAGGGTGTTATTGTAATTTGCCATTTCCCTCCCAATTAATACCCTGCCTTCCTCGATTAAACCAAACCCACCTGCTTAATGTTCATCCTTCTCACTCAAACTCTCTTCAGTTTTCATCCTTAGGGTTAATGTCTTCATCATCATCCTTCAAGATACGATCTCTGCTCCCCTCTAGCTTGATATCGAAAAAAATGGTGATATGCACTTGTGGAAATTCTGCTGTTGTGGTAACTTCATGGACGGAAATTATCCTGGCCGTCGTTCTATTGTTGTTCAAGTGTAATTGGGTTATAACATTATGCCTTAATTTTTTTTCTACCTTATTTTTCTTAAATCAACTATAGCAGGGTTCGAATTGCGGTTTCATTGGTTGGGTTGATCCACCAATGTGTGCTCGATCTAAGGATATTATACCAGGATTACTACGATCGAAGAACAATCTGGAATTAACAATCAAAGAAAGCAAAGACGTAGCTCGAAGATTGAGGATCTATTTGATGTGTAGTTGGGTTGTGTTTATGATTGTAATGTTTGTTATGTTAACTTGATATGTACTTTTGGTGATTTGGTGTAATACATTTTGTACTTCTGTTTTTATTAATTTCCATGTAACGTTGCTATAAAAGCTTAATTAATGAAATGACTTGTTTCTTCTTGAATTGTGACAGAAGTTTCATACATTTTTATTATAATGCTAGAATATCAAACCATATAAGTTAAGAAGAAACACATATAAACAACTTTCCAGTACAATAAAACATACAAATAAGTGATATTAACATAAACAACCATGTGACAATGTCACTAAAACATAATGTTGAAGTTGTCAGTACAAGAAACATAAGTTGACTTTAAACATGTAACAATGCCACCAAAACATATTGTTCAAACATCTGAGACCAGTAAAACATAAGTTAACATGAGACAATGTCATCAAAACAAAGAGACACGTGTGAGACTGTCACATTTTCTTCGTTCCACCTCTTGCTTTAGTTGATCTAGACTTCCTTCCACCTCCACCTCCTGGTTGAGTAGTCCTAGATTGATTGCCACTAGCTTGAGTTCCAACAGCTGCATTTGTTCCTCCACCTGCTTGCCTTCTTCCAGTTGATTGACTTTCCTCCTGTCCTTTACATCTTCTTGAGTTATGACCTTTCTTCTTGCATTTAGAACATGTAATACTCTTTCTAGCCCTTGATAGTTTTCCTCCTTGCACAATAGATGCTTTTTTCAAATTGGACACTCATCTCTTCTTCAGACTTCTTTCTCTTCTCTTTGGGCCTTCCAACTTGCTTATGATGCAATGGTGGAACAAGCTTAGTTGGACACTGACTTTTTGGCCACATGTTTGGACCATTGACAAGATTAATCTTGAAGGAGTAAGCATCCCTCCATGTTTGTAGATGATAAGCAGGATGGACCCAATCTTCAGGCAATCCAACTTGTTGTCCATTGGTTGCCATATTCCACATACTAGCAACTGCATATTTACATGGCATTCCTGTGAGTTCCCACCTTCTGCATGTGCACGATCTTTCCTTCATGTTTACCACACACTGCTCCTGCCAGGGACCTTTAACTTGATACATCTCTCCACCATTCCAAAGTACATTGTATGTTGAAGCAGCTTTCTTAATAATAGCAAATAATTTACTTGCTGTTGGTGTGAGTGGCCCATCTGCTTTCTATATAACTTTTTGAACAATTACAATTCTCTTCATTAGATATTCCTTTACATATTCCAGACAAGTGATAATTGGTTTATCCCTCCCATCTACCAATTTGCTATTAAATGTCTCACACAAATTATTCAAGAGGATATCACAATGTGCTCTACCTGCTCATTTTTTAGGTTGTCAATAAATATGTCAATGTGCAACTAATGTAGATCATTTAGTTACCTGAAAAATGTGATCTAGTCCAGTGGTGAGGAGCAATTTGCTTCAACCAGTTATATGCCCCAACATTATAATCCTTTATCTCTTTCATCCCCTCTTCAAACTGTTGGACAGTTGCTGCGGTAGCACACTTCTAAAGCATGTCCTTATAAGATCTACCCTTCCACTGAGCTTTCATATTCTCATGTGTCTGATGCAAAATCTGTGCTCTGGGAAAACCTTTGCAATGGTAGGGTTCACTCCCTAGGAACATATTGAATGTTAATAAAAATGCATGTAACTACATACATTAGGATAATAAATACATGAAAATGTCATACCTTTTGCCTGTCAGAAATGAAAGTGAAGTTTGAGTTGTATGCTAGATCAAGATCATCAGCTAGACACTCTAAGAACGAAGTCCAAGAACTGAAAGTTTCTGCTTCTACTACAGCATATGCAACTGGGTAAATCCCATTGTTAGAATCAACTCCCACAATAGTCAAAATTTGACCTGGAAAAGGTCCCTTCATAAATGCTTAATCCAACCCCAACAACTCCCTTAAACATGCTTTAAACCCTGCCTTCAATTTGAACCTCTACTTTCACTGTAGTCCCTGGGTTTTTGTTCTGAAGCTCTTCTAAATAATCCCTGAGTAGTGAATATTGCTCCTGGTAGTCTCCCCTAACTTTATTTAGAGCCAATGTCTTTGCCCTAAATACCTTCATCTTTGAAACCCCTAACTCAAACTTCCTTTGCAATTGTTATTGAAGAGCCTGTAATTGAATATCTGGGTTATCTCTTATGGTCTCAAAAATCTTTTGTGACAAGAAAGTAGTTGTACAAGCTTTAATCTCTCTTTTTTGGAGACATTTGTGGTCCTCAATGTAGGTTTTGACCATCCACGAATCATCATCAGTGCTTTTGGAGACATGTAAGACCCAAGGGCATTTTTGTTGGCCCACATCCTCTTCTTCAATTATTGTTTTACCCTTGTTGGTCTCAAGAGGTTTTACAGATTTACCTTTCTTGGTTTTGGCACTGCTTTCCCCCTGACTGCTTTCTCCCTTGTTTCCTTTTTCTTTATCATACATCGGTATGGTACCTTGGCATATGGCCCTTACTCGTATCAAATCATTCTTACTAATCACCAAATCTATTCTTGTCTCTATTGCATGTAATTTGATCATTTCCTTCACCTCCTTTGAATTACCAAACAACTTTCCCACATAAAAATTTATCTTGTAAACTCCATCATTTTGTCTTTGTTTATTTTTCCTTAATTTCTTTAACTTCGATATTCTCTTCTTATCTGTGGCACCCTCTGATCCAGACTCACTATCGAAATCCTCAAAATTAACTCCCTCAACATCCTCACTCTGTACTTGGTCATCCTCATTTTCTGTACCTCCTTCAACACATTCAACCTCATTGTCTGTATGTAGCTTGAAGTCTCTGATATCAACATCCACTTCATCAATCATGTTATCCACATCCTCAATATAGTCATCATCACTTTCATTATCATCATCCTCTTCATTAAGTTCATTGTCACCATTTACATTAGCAGACTCCTTATGGATGACATCTGTTACGTGCTCCTCATTAAAGTTACTTCCAAAAAATGAATCAAATTCTATATTAGAATTATACTCCCCTAAACCAGCTTGGCCCATTTCTACTTCTTGGCCCATACTAGCTTGGCCAAATTCGTGTTGACCCACATTAGTAGTGTCTACCATGTACACATCATTCAAGTCAAATTCAGTTTGGATACCCTGCCCCATTACAGTTTGGATACCCTGCCCCATTTCAGTTTTGGTAACTTGTTCCACATGAGTTTCATTAACCCACTCTAACATTAGTCTTTTAGGAGGGTTTTTAGAACCATGCGTTTGACCACTTCCCCTTGTAACGACTACTAGAAGATCATCTACTATTTCTTCGATTACAACTGAGCTTTTCTGTGGTGAAATAATATATCTATTTAATTTTGTTTCCCAGTGTTCAATGTAAACATCAATGATCTTATGTTCCTTAACGTATTTACTCATTCTCAACACATTTTGATCACTGCCAAATGGCAATAAACCAAAGTCTAGGTCTTCATCAGGTTTTCTAAAGTGATAGAACATTGGTTGATCAACAGGATAATCAAACTCTTTCATCCTCTCATTCATTTCATGTAACGAAAATAAATCAGAATCAACTTTATCAACATAATCTTCTTGACCACAAACATACTTCCTACCTGGAAATCCTGTCCACCGTGATAAATCTTTATTGTAACTATGGTCTCCGAATACCCTGTTAATGAAAAGGAAGAAAAAACAATAATATCAGCTTCAAGATTGACATCAAAAACAAGATTCATGTAGTAATAATAACATCCACTTCCATCGTACCATACACCATTGTTGGATAAATGTTACATTACGTGCACGGATCATCATTGGAGTTTGATTATAAACGTCTGATTCTGTAAATCACAAATAAATTTCTCTAAACAAACCCTAGGGATGAAAACTGAAGAGAGGTGAAGAGTAGAGTGAGAAGGATGAAGATGAAGGGTTTTGGCTTAATCAACGAAGCCAGGGTATTAAATGGGAGGGAAATGACAAATTACAATAACACCCTCATGTGCAGCTCACGTGTGCCACTTAAACGACAAAGAAGTAACGTCGTCAACTTTAGGGACCAAATCCGATACGGAAGTTCAAAATAGGGACTGCTGGCGTAATAAACGAAGTTTAGGGATGGTATCCGTAATTTCCTATAAACCACAGTGACAAAAATTGTAATTTACCCTAATAATTATTAACCTACTTACATTATGTTAGTCATTCAATCATTATCACTACCATAAATAATTCACAAAAATAAATATGATTAAATCAAGTCTTCTAATTAATAGAATAGATAAACTACATACCACTTGGAATAACAACGATATGACATGTGTATCATACAATTTCTATATATAAACTAAAATTAAAGTAATTTAGTTATAAAAACCCTCTGACTAGGGGTTCTGTTTATTTCATGTTACATTTATTATTAAATTTCTTTATCCTTTGTAGACCAAAATATTTCATGTTATATTTATTATTAAATTTGTATTTTGTGATACCTTATTGGTAAATTGTGTCCAATGAAAAGGGACATAGATAAATAAAATCTAGATCCATGTGATCAGAAGTCTATGAAAATGGAGGAAAATAATATTTTATATCGATTTTGACTTGTTAAGGTTTATCATAATATATTAAAGGGGAATAGACAATCGTTTTAAAATATTAAAGGATAACGAAAAGTTAGCATATTTGTGTATCAAGATGATATCATTATTGTATCATGGTTGACATTATAAATCACTTGAGAGTCACACCGGTAAGTATAACCGAGAAGATGCAATTCGACGAACA
This sequence comes from Centrapalus pauciflorus, assembly GCA_020465985.1. Taxonomy (NCBI): domain Eukaryota; kingdom Viridiplantae; phylum Streptophyta; class Magnoliopsida; order Asterales; family Asteraceae; genus Centrapalus; species Centrapalus pauciflorus. The sequence continues at coordinate 285,629 of JAANYP010000618.1, read as the reverse complement.
AGTAAATAATATTAGACATTATTTATGACATAAATTTATATAAGATATCATTATTGAGATTAAATTAATTATTGAATAACTAATTGCCAATATATCAAAATATAGAGACTAAAGTGCAACATTAAATGTTGTAAATATTTAAGTATTTTTAATTATTATTATATAATAACTAGAAGATGCATTTATTTGAATTGAAATTATCCTTGATTATATATATATATATATATATATATATATATATATATATATATATATATATATATATATATATATATAATAAAAGAGAACATAATTTTCCACATGTCGTCTCCACGTTTAACCTGAAAAGATAAATACAAAAATAAAATATAACTACAAATATAAAATAAAATGAAGTTGTCTGTCTTTTGTTGCTTTTTGTTTGTCTTTTGGGGCATACTTTAACACATGTCTTTTGTATAGCCTTTTGGAAAACTTGTCTGCCTTTTGGTAACTGCAAATAGGGGCATGACAGGGAATACATTCCCCTCATATAGCTTTTGACTTGCTCTACTTTTTGTTGAACCTTATAACTATTATTATGAATGGATGAAAATGTTACTCTACTCTGCTGTTTCATTACATATTCTTGCGTTGTGTGTATAAGTTTTATATTGATCCGTACAGAATGTTGTTACAAATTCTTGTGTTGTGTGGATGAAAATGTTGTTATGTGTAAGTATTTTCATTACTATTGGGCTGCAATGAGAAGCCATTACAGAATCCTGCATTACAGAATGTTGTTATATGGGGTTTCCATAATCAAAACTCACAAGTTGACATTACAGAATGTTGCAAAATGATAAGCCATTAAAAGTCAAAAATTTCATTACATATGAGAAACCATTACATATGAGAAACACAATATCTGGTTTACATATGCTAATCATATGCCACATTACAACTTTTCATTACATATGCTAATCAAAACAATAGATTCCATTACATGAGGCTAGGCTACTAATCATCTCAAACCCATCCTAGTTGAGAAATAAACAAAACCAATAAGATGAAGCGGATTTGCACAACCATACACTTCCGCAACATATCATGTACAACGACGACTTCCTTCTTTACTTCAATCAACAGCACACGAACATTCTCTTCCTCCATGTCATCCACTGTGTTGCCATCAATTGGAGGCTCAATCCACTTAAAGAAACCACATTTTCTAAGGGGATCCTACACATTTGAAACATGAAGCTTCAATCTCCGATTCAAAATGTATCGAAGAATCAAAAATTTCTAACCTGAAAATTTGGACATCCTATGAACTTCCTTCCAGGGTTCCTAGATGTGAAAGATGTCCATGTTCCTGCAACATCTCCACAATCACACCTGCAAATGCTTGCTTCCATTGTGCGATTCCAGCCTGAGAGGTTTGAAGACGAAGACATCGATCGATCGATCGCTTGCTGCTGTGTGCTGAGGGGTTTGAAGATGAAAACACGATTTCCTCCAACGTTTATGTTTATAACCCTAAAAATGAATATTACAAGTAAGCAGACATGTAAGCATACTAAACCCACCTGGATGCCACGTAGGACCATCAACCGGAAGCAACCGGTTACCAAAAACAAAATCCCTTTTTTACTGATTTTTATTTAATTTAGGGTTTTTTATGCAATGGAAATTAGTTTAGGGTTTAAATCACAAAAACCGGACAACTTTAGGGTTTTTTGCGCAATTTTCCCTTTTTTAAACCTTACGAATCCCTTAACAAATCTTCTATCAAATTTAATAATGCTATATATTGTAGACTTGTTAAGCAATGCTTCTTGTTAATGTATGGTGTGTAAAGATGACATTACTACTGCATCATGGCTGATTTCATAAAACACTTGAGGGTCACACCGATGAGCACAACTGAGCAGATGCAATTAAACTATTGAATAAATAATATTGGATATTGTTTATGACACGAAATGATCGTTGAGATTAAATTAATGGATGATTAATTAGATCTCAAAGTTCGAGGACTAAAAATGCAATATTAGATATTGTATTGATTTAATTGTCATTGGATGATAATTAAATATTTATCTAGTCTTTTATTTATTATTGGATATTAAATAAAAAAATGTATTTATTTTAATTTATATTGTCATCTAGTTATTAGATAATTAGAAGGATAATAATAAACAAATAAATAGAGATAATTATAAATAATTATCTAAAACCATTTATATATTATTAGATAATATATAAAGATTAATATTATTTAATAGATATATAATTATAGAGATAATTATATAAGATTTAAATAATAAAGATAATCATTAACATATATATATATATATATATATATATATATATATATATATATATATATATATATATATATATATATATATATATATATATATATATAGGGGAGGGTTCTTCTAAGAACCATAAAAAATATGGGAACCTAAGAACCTTTTATGGTCATTGGATTAATGATAATCAATGATTGATATATTGGATGACAAGTTTGTAATTATTTTGAACTTTGATAGTGGAGAATCTTGAAAATGTGTGAAAATGGTATTTTTGAAAGAAAAAAATCTCCTTTTTCTCTTTCTCTCTCTTACTTTTTTTCATTTTCATTTTATTTTTCTTTCAATATAATTGATTTTTAAAGCAAAAATACGTTTTTTATAAAAAAAAATTATTTTTTCTATATAGAAAATTATTTAATTGCTAAAAAAATAACGTATTTTATATAGAAATATTATATGTTTATATAGAATATTTTTTTCTGTATAGAATATGTTAACGAACATATTCTATGTACAATCTACGTATAATGTCATGCATTCTACGTAGAATGACATGCAATCTGCGTAGAATGTCGTGTATAATGTCAAATATCATATATTCTACGTAGATTACCTGATAAAATATATCAAAAACACATTGAAACAAAAAAAAGATTTAATTTAGATATTTTATCAAACACTTGGTATGCAACTGATATAAAATATACAAAAACGACATTGAATAATAATGTTAGTCTACATAAAAAAATATAGAAATGTATAAAAAAACATAAAAATATATGAAATATATAAGAAACATAACATTCTACATAGATTATGTGTGATGTTTTACAAGTAGTCTTGTATTATATTCTCTTTAGATTATCATTTAATCTACGTAGATTATCATGTAATCTACGTAGATTATCATGTATAACATCCAATAACTATTACAATCATTATAAATCTAATATCTTACAAATAATCTTCATTATAAAACATGAAAAATGAATCTGTCATATTCTATGTAGAGTATCGAGGAACATATTATATGTACAATCTACGTAGAATGTCATGCATTCTACGTAGAATAACATGCAATCTACGTATAATGGTATGCAATATACGTAGAATGACATGCAATCTACGTAGAATGACATTCAATCTACGTAGAATGTCCTGTGGAATGTCAATTTTCATATATTCTACGTAGATTATTACATGATAAAGTATACCAAAAACACATTGAATAGTAATGTTATAATCTACATAAAAAGATATAGAAATGTATAAGAAACATAAAAATATATTAAATATATAAGAAACATAACATTTTACATATATTATGTGTGATTTTTTACAAGTAGTATTGTATTATATTCTATGTAGATTATCATGTAATCTACGTAGATTGTCATCTAATCAATATAGATTATCATGTAAAACATCTAATAACTATTACATTCATTATAAATCTAATATCTTACAAATAATTTAAATTATAAAATATGGAAAATGAATCTGTCCAATGTACGTAGATTGTACATAAAATATGTTCGTCGATACTCTACATAGAATGTTACGCAATCTACGTAGAATGACATTCAATCTACTTAGAATGACATTCAATCTACGTAGAATGACATGCAATCTACGTAGAGTATCGACGAACATATTCTATGTACAATCTACGTAGAATGTCATGCAATCTACGTAGAATGACATTCAATCTACGTAGAATGACATGCAATCTACGTAGATAGGCATGCAATCTACGTAGAATGACATGCAATCTACATAGAATGTCATGTAGAATGTCAAGTATCATATATTCTACATAGATCACATGATAAAATATACCAAAAACACATTGAATGTTAATGTACATTTACATAAAAAGATATAGAAATGTATAAGAAACAAAAAAAAATATATGAAATATATAAGAAACATAACATTCTACATAGATTATGTGTGATTTTTTACAAGTAGTCTTGTATCATATATTCTATGTAGATTATCATGCAATCTAAGTAGATTATCATGTAATCTACGTAGATTGTCATGTAAAACATCTAATAACTATTACATTCATATATATCTAATATTTTACAAATAATCTTCATTATAAAACATTGAAAATGAATCTGTCATATTCTATGTAGAGTATCGATGAACATATTTTATGTACAATATACGTAGAATGTCATGCAATCTATGTAGAATGACATGCAATCTACGTAGAATGGCATTCAATCTACGTAGAATGACATTCAATCTACGTAGAATGTCATGCAATCTACGTAGAATGTCGTGTAAAATGTCAAATATCATATACAGTGGCGGACCTAGAAATTTTTTTTATGGGGGTCGGAATTTAATAGCTACGATAGTGCAAGTGTTGGAAAAAATTGTAAATTTTTCAAAGAAAAAAAATGTATTTTTCATGTTTTTGGACCATAATATAATTATAAATAATTGTAAAATATATCATTAATATTTTGTAAGTGTGTATTCTCCTTGAAGAGAGGATTCCAACGATATAAAGAACGTTCAAAACGGAGCTAAGATGAATGAGATATCGATGCTCAAAAATTGATGTTTGGAATGAATGAAACTCCTTCTAGTGTGAGAACTTGAGTCCCACATAGGAAGTAAGATGGAAACCAGAGTGGGTTATAAGGAGGAGTGTTTAAAGCCATGACAAGATTGTTTGTGGTTTTACTCCAATGACTACTCGCGCGCAGGGGGGGTGCAAATCTTGGACCCCGAAGGCTAAAATCCACTGAACTCGTGTGTGCCAGCACCTGCGGACACGAATGCAGCTCTGAAAATCAGGGCTCGTGCGAGATAGTCTTTTTACTCCGAGTGAGAGCTGAGGGGTCGAGCTTTAAAAATCATGGGGGTCAAATTTTTTTTAGCAATATACATAACCCGCAAATTCAAAAAATTATCGGGGTCGGTTGACCCCTATAGCATGTGCTTCGGTCCGCCCCTGATCATATATATTCTACATAGATTACATGATAAAATATATCAAAAACACATTGAAACAAAAAAAGAAGATTTCATTTAGACATTTTATCAAACACTTGGTATGCAACTGATATAAAATATACCAAAAATACATAGAATAAATCTGTTAATCTACGTAGAATAACATGCAATCTACGTAAAATAAATTCAATTTACGTAGAATGACATGCAATCTACGTAGAGTATCGACGAACATATTCTATGTACAATCTACGTAGAATGTAATGCAATCTACGTAGAATGGCATTTTAATCTACGTAGAATGACATTCAATCTACGTAGAATGATATGCAATCTACGTAGAATGTCATGTAATCTAGGTAGAATGTCGTGTAGAATGTCAAGTATCATATATTCTACGTAGATTAAATGATAAAATATACCAAAAACACATTGAAACAAAAAAAATAAGATTTTATTTAGACATTTTATCAAACACTTGGTATGCAACTGATATAAAATATACCAAAAACACAATGAATAGTAATGGTAATCTACAAAAAAGATATAGATTTGTATAATAAACATAAAAATATATGAAATATATAGTAAACATAACATTCTACATTGATTATGAATAGTAATGTTAATCTACAAAAAAAAAATATAGAATTATATAACATTCTATATAGACATATAATATTTCTATATAGAATACATTAATTTTTTAGCAATTAAATAATTTTTTATATAGAAAAAAATTTATTTTTTTTATAAAAAACGTTATTTTAATATTAAAATCAATTTTAATGAAAGAAAGTATAATATGAAAATGAAAAAAAAAAGTAAGAGAGAGAAAGTGAAAAAGAGATGCATATAATAATTAAAAAAGGTGGAGAGAGAAATATAATATTTTTTATTCCAAAAATACCCTTTTGATCCAAGGGCTCTAAAAGGTTTCTAGGTTCTCACCATCTTTAAGGTTCTTAAAAGAACATCTCCCTATATATATATATATATATTAAAGTTTTAATTAATATAATATATACTAGTTTATTACCCGTGTATTACACGGATAACTGTAATGAATGTTTTTTTCTCAAAACAGTTATATAAACTAAAAATTAGAAGTTAACATTAAATTTTGATATATTGAATTTTTTTTTTATTCTTGTGATCTTTAACATATTTTATTATAATTAATTTTAAGTATAAGTTAGTTAAACTAAAAAAATAGTCAATAATAACATTTGAGTATGTTGTCATTATTATAATTAATTAAAAGTTTTTTACATGTTAATGTTGTAATTTTAATAGTTCTTTAAGAATAGGAACATTTTTAGGGATTTAAAAAGAATTGAATATTTATATTTAAAAAAAATACAATTTAGTGATGACAAATGACAAATAATATACTCTTTTAATAGTATAGATAGATATACACACGGTCAAAACTTTTATATACATACATATATATATATATATATATATATATATATATATATATATATATATATATATATATATATATATATATATATATATATATATATATATATATATATATATATAGATACTAGTAGTGTACCCGCGCAAAGCGGCGGTGGCAAAATTTTTTTTTTCATTTGACAATTTTTTGTTGAGTTGCATATTATTTTTCTAATGACGAAGGGAAAAGAAGATTGAATTCATTAATAAGATGTCCTCATATAGACATAGAACTAATATTCTTTTTAGATGTTATTTATGTTTTTAAATAAACATAAAGAAATTTTGGCTACAACGATCATTTATTGCCTTCATTTGAACGCCTAATCTATTATGTAAAAACCACAATTAATATACACCATCTCCGACCATCACTTAGGATCATTCTCTTTAATAAAAGTTATCATTCAAACATTTTACATTATTCAAGAAACTCAACTCCTAATACCCAACTCTAGCAATGCAATTCCATTCGATTCATTTGACTACTTAAACAATTTTAAATATGTAATCTTAAAGAACACTTAAATTAAAGTTTCAAACCAAAATTGTGTAAATATCAAATTTAGAAAATGTAATAAAAAATTCAAGCAAAAAGAAGCAACATTGAATAAAACCTTACCTAAATTAAGCGTGAATTGATCATGTCTTTGAACTTTGACCTTCTTGATTTTGTACACCTTGAAACTTTTAGCCTGTTATTTATAACAATCTGAGAACTAAATAAAATTACATATTGCATACATTAAAAAGGTATGATGTTGCAATAAAATAAAAATGAAATAAATTGTGTATACAATTTCAATCTTAAAAGTCCTTGAGGTATACTTGCAAACATACTTTAAATTCAAAAATGAATATCGAAAAAACCCTTTGTCATTTGGTTAATATAACAGCAAAATCAAGGAAGCTTAAAATTATCCCAAGACAAAGATATATAAAGGTAGTAACAACAACAATAAAAATGAACCACAGTTGAAACAACCAGGCTATCTAATAATAGGAATTAAGGTTTAAAAACAGGATAAAATGTGAGCAGAAATCCAAGTTCATTTACAATAACTAAATAATCATATAAAAAACAGCATCATGTTATATCTTTGATATCTAGGATTTTAGTTCAGCTGCATTTATGATCATTTCAAGTTGTATTTTTATCATATCGTATATGAAAAATAAACTATAAAATAAATAGATCAATGTAATGGGTGAAACGCCTTTAGGTACTTTCTCCCATGCTTATGATTAGTTTATGTAATTCAAGTCCAATTTTGTTTCATGTAAAAGAAACAAGATGCAAGAAACAGAACAAAAACTGCTATCGGTTGTCTTTGATGTAAACCAATTTTAACTTTCTACCCAACATTATCAGTGTTTATGACGATGAAAACTATTGTGTGTTGGCTTTGTCGAGCAAAACCCAAGATTGTTAGTGCTAATGATATGTGTTAAATAATGATTTATAATGTATAGTGTAGGGGTCTCTTATGTAAATATGTACTTTTTATATTCTGTGAGATGAATGCATACACCCTCAAGGGTTTCCACACATTATAGCATCGTATCAAGTCTAACCCTAAATCCTTGATATCGATTTTTCATTTTTTCGGTCCACTGACCTCCGGCCGCCAACCCTAGCCGCCGCCGGTAACGCTTCCGCCTCCACAAGCCAGCAGTCGCCGCCGTCTCCCCTCAGCCGTTGCACACCAGCCACCGCCTGTTGCTCCTCAGCCGCCTACCCTGCGCTGCTGAACCCTAGCCGCCGCCTGCTGCTCCTCAGCCGCCGGCTCCCCTGCGCTGCTGAACCCTAGCGCCGCTCCTCCTTTATGCGCCGCTGACTGGCTCACCGTAACCCTAGCGCCGCTCCTCTTTCCTACGCAGATCCTCCTGCGCCGACCGTTTCTCTCTTGCGCCGCTGCTGTCTCCCTTCGTGAGCAGCCCCTTGCGCCAACTGCCACCGCCCACCTGCTGCTGCTGCCGTCATCTGCCGCTGCTGCCGCTGCTACTAGCTGCCGCCTGCTATTGGTTTCTCTGCTGCCGCCTCCCTCTCCAAACCCTTGTGAGCACGTTCTTGTTTTAATTTTCCCGTTAATTTTTATTTTTTTTCCTCGCAACTATTATTATTATTAAGTTATGACAGAACATCCCTCACAAACCACACCAAATCCCACAGCCTCCCAACTAGTTTTTGCCATTGGTAATGTCTATCCCCAGTTTAGTTTCAAATTAACCACTGATGGTTCACGCTATAAATTATGGCGTAGAATTTTTACTGATGTGTGCAAAGGTGCCAAAGTCATGGGTCACATTAATGGAAAATCAAAACCTACTAGTACTGATAATGAGGATTGGGAGCCTATAGATTCTCGCATTAAATCTTGGTTTTATTCCACCTGTGAACCTAATTTACTTAATATCATCACCAAAGACAATTGCACTGCACATGATCTTTGGGAGGCACTTGATGCTCGTTTTTTGAATAATAAATTATCTCGTAGTCTTCAACTTCAAACTCTTTTTCGTAACACCAAAAAGGGTGATCTTTCCATTACCGATTACTGTCACACACTAAAAGATATTGCTGATTCCCTAGCCGATGTTGACACCAACATCACTGATCAGAATCTTGTATTGCAAATTCTACAGCATTTACCTTCATCCTATCAAAGCTTAATTGATGGCATCACCCATACTAAACCTTTTCCCTCCTTTCTTGAAGCCAAGAACATGTTATTGTTACATGAATCCCGAGAAGACCAACCTTAGCCTACCCTTGAACTTCAACCTTCCCTTAGCTCTGCCCTTTACTCCTCGTCTGGCACTAATAATATTGGAAAAGGGAAAAATAAAAATAATCGGGGAAACAGAAACACGGGTCGTGTTGCATCTAAGGGTAATACAGGGGGGGGGTCATTTAAGAGCACTGCTTCTTTTACAGGTAATTCTCGTGATGCAGGTCAGTCCAGTGCTCCACCGGCCTTCAACAATCAACTTCTTCAGCTCCTTCAGAATGCCTTACATCAGCAATCTCAGGCTTCTCAGCACGGAGGTCACTATCGACAGCAGGTGTCTTCCACACCAAATCATGTCGGGTCTCACACTCCATCTGCACTATACGCTGCGCCTCCTTCAGTCTCTCCTGCCCATGCAGTTCACCGATCTAGCATCTCTCTTCAGCTGGATGTCTGTTCAGCAGCCTCAACAGAATCAGGATAACAACTACTACATGGACACTGGCGCAAGCTCCCACATGTCATTCAACCAAGGTAACCTACTTTCTTTTAAACCTTGTGGTAAGTCAAAAGTAATCATGGTTGTAATGGTGCCTTACTTCCGGTTACTTGTACTGGTGATACATTTCTTCTCTTATCACAAAATAAATTGGCACTGAAAAATGTACTTGTTTCTAATCATATGGTTAAGAATCTAATTTCTGTGCGCAAGTTCACTCTTGATAACTGGGTTTCTGTTGAATTTGATCCTTTTGGTTTCTCCATAAAGGATCTTAATACAGGACGTCTTCTTCATCGCTCTGACAGTACTGGTGATCTCTACCCTATTCTTCAGCCCTCTCTGCCTTCTGTGCCATCTGCCACCGCTATGGTCGCCTTGTCTCCTCATGTATGGCATCGCCGTCTTGGTCATCCGGGCAGTTCTACTTTTAATTTTTTACGTTCTCGTAAATTTATTTCTTGTTCTAATGCACTGTTACCTACGTGTCACGCCTGTCAACTAGGTAAACATTGTCACTTGTCTTTTTCAAAGTCTACAACTAAGACTTCACGGATTTTTGAACTGGTTCATTATGATTTGTGGACATCTCCTGTACCTAGTTTGAGTGGTTTTAAATATTATATACTTTTTTCGGATGATTATTCTCATTTCTTATAGGTGTTCCCTCTGCGTGTGAAATCTGATGTGTTTCATGTGTTTACTATTTTTCGTGCCTATGTTGTAAATCAGTTTAAAACAGATATACAATCTTTTCAGTGTGGCAACGGACCCGAATTTAATAATACCAAATTACTTGAACATTTTCAAAAACATGGCATTAAAGTTCACTTCTCGTGTCCTTACACTTCACAACAAAATGGCAAAGCTGAACGCGTCATTCGCACAATCAACAATGTGGTACGCACTCTTCTGTTTCAAGCCTCCCTTTCACCTAAATTCTGGGTTGAAGCTCTCAACATGTCCGTTCATCTTCTGAACATTCTTCCTACTACCATTCTGGCTTCTAAAACCCCCTGTGAGATCTTATACGATACTTTCCCGGTTTTCACACACTTACGTGTTTTTGGTTGCCTCTGCTATCCAAATCTATCTTCTACGGCCCCAAACAAGCTATCCCCTCGCTCTACTGCTTGTGTATACCTCGGCCCTTCCCCTTGTCATCGGGGTCATCGATGCTATGATCTAGTCACTCACCGTATTCTTATCTCTCGCCATGTGATTTTTGATGAAGAACATTTTCCGTATGCATCGTTTAATGTCCCACCCTCTCCCTCTGAGTATGATTAGTTCATTGATGATGTCACCACACCCACTCTGATGACAAATGAACAAATTGCATCCTCATCCACCACTCCCTCTGCTCCTTCTACTACTTCGTCTACCTCTAGTGATTTGCTCATCCCCACTGGCGATGCCCCTACTGACGATGACCGACCTCATTCGTTTGATGTTCCTCAATCTCCGCGCAGTAACTCTGTGCAACCTGCCCCTGTAGCTACCACTTCATCATCACCTCCGGCCCCTACCTCCACCCATCCCATGACGACTCGATCGCGTACTGGCAGCCTCAAACCTCGCCACGTCTTCAATCTTTCCGCGGTTGATTCTCTTTCCCCAATTCCTAAATCGTCTGCTCAGACGATTCGTGATCCAAATTGGAAGGCAGCCATGGACGACGAAATGTCTGCCCTTCTCTCCAATCACACGTGGGATCTTTTTCCTTCTCCACCGCAAGTCAACATTGTTGGCTGTCGTTGGTTATATCGTCACAAATTCGATAGTCAGGGTCGTCTTGAGCGTTACAAGGGTCGTCTGGTTGCTCAAGGGTTCTCTCAAATGCCTGGTTTTGGCTACGACGAAACATTTATTCCTGTTGTCAAACATGTCACTGTCAGGATGGTCCTAAGCATTGCCATCTCTCTCAACTGGCCGATTCATCAACTTGATGTTAAAAAACGCTTTTCTCAATGGCGAATTATCAGAGGAAGTTTATATGAAACAACCGCCTGGCTATGTTCATCCTTCCTTCCCGCAGCATGTCTGTCGCCTACGAAAAGCTCTCTACGGTCTCAAACAGGCTCCCCGTGCTTGGTTTCATCGCTTCGATGTTTTCATCACCTCTCTTGGTTTCCATTCAAGCAAATCTGACAGTTCTCTCTTCGTTTATCATCGCGGCCGTGATATCATCTACCTATTATTATATGTTGATGATATCATTCTGACGGCTTCTCCCAATCTCTGGTCAACCATGTCATCTCTCGTCTCTCATCTGAGTTCAAAATGACTGACCTTGGCGCTCTCTCCTTTTTTCTAGGGGTCTCTGCTAAACGCTCTTCTTCGGGCCTTTTTCTGTCTCATTCAGTTTTTGCCCAAGAAATCATCTCTCGTGCTGGCATGGACACTTGTCATCCTTGCTCATCACCGGCTGAGACAAAGTCTAAACAACCCTCCTCTGGCAAACCGGTCGATGATCCGACTCTCTATCGGAGTCTTGCTGGTGCGTCGCAGTACCTCACGATCACTCGTCCGGAAATCTCCTATGATGTACAGCAAATATGTCTGTATATGCATGATCCTCGCCAACCACATCTGAATGCCCTCAAACGCATTCTTCGTTATGTGAAGGGTACTCTCTCTCATGGTCTTTTTCTCCGCCCATCTTCTATAAATCGTTTGGTCTGTTACACCGATGCTGATTGGGCCGGTTGTCCTGAAACACGCCGGTCCACCTCTGGGTTCTGCATCTTCCTGGGTGACAATCTTGTTTCTTGGTCCTCTAAACGCCAACATGTTGTGTCCCGTTCTAGTGCGGAAGCTGAATATCGTGGTATTGCTGATGTTGTTGCCGAATCTTCTTGGCTTCGTAATCTTTTGATTGAGTTACATCTACCTCTTTCACGTGCCACAGTTTTTTTTGTGATAATGTAAGTGCCATGTATTTAGCTAATAACCGAGTACAGCATCAACGTACCAAACATGTGGAAATTGACTTACACTTTGTAAGAGAACGTGTTGCTTTAGGGCAAGTGCGTGTGTCCCATGTGCCATCCTCTCATCAGTTAACAGATATATTTACTAAAGATTTTCCTACACAGTTGTTTTTAAATTTTAAGTCCAGTCTTAGCATTCGTCCTCCTCCAGCTCCGACTGAGGGGGTGTGTTAAATAATGATTTATAATGTATAGTGTATGTGTCTCTTATGTAAAAAAATGTACTCTTTATATTCTGTGAGATGAATGCATACACCCTCAAGGGTTTCCACACATTATAGCAATATGAATAACATATAACACTTACTTCGTACTCTTCAAATTGACTGGGATAAGCTAATTTACAGACAGATTGAAATGAATCAAAAGTTAATGAGCTTTCCTCTTGAACACTTTGAGTCAAATGATGAACTTCCATCCTAATCATTGTCTATAATAAGCTCATTGTACAAAAAGAATAAAAAAATATGCATTTTTAGGCATGTTATGCAGAAGTATCTCATCAAACACATGAGAAGCGTAAATCAGAAAATACTTTGCTTCATACCAATTATTCCAATAAGCAATGGAAATCACCATGCAGACAACTAAGAAGTTTTCGAATGCAACTTGCTTAAGCATTAAAAGGTTTCCTACCTGGAAGTAACACACTCTCCCAAAATGACATATTTGGATGAAGCTCGAGGTCTCCAGAACGTAACCGCATTGTGATGATCCTTAGCTGCAAAAAGAATTAAAAAGCTGTTGTGTTAAGACATTTCGTCTAAAAGAAAAATTATTACAAACAAACAACAAATGAGTGGCATGGCAATAAAGCCCAAATTTGGTATAATGTAAAGAGGATAACCTTTTGGAGACACTCAAACTTGATCGTAGTTAGTACAAGGAGACAAGGGATCATCATTCTGAAACCGTAATGCTGCAACTGCCTGACTTTGTAGGTTAAGAAACAGAGAGATGGCCCTCAAAGATATATGGACGTAACTATCCAATGAATATAATGATATATTTCTTTTATCCTTTATAGATTTTTATCCCCCAGAGATATCCATTGGATCCAGAATTCTAAGTCCGACAGTTAAATCTTTGAGAAGTGCTCGAATCTATGTCGATTATCACACGGTCACCTCCTACAACAACATCAATGTACTCGTATTCCAGTGTTCAAACCCAAACCCAAAAAAAATTATCATAAAAAATTATCAACAAAGTCAGACAGAGGAACGAATGAGACTATAAAGCAATTTAATATTAAATGGATTGGAAGTACATTACAATTTTGTCTAAACTTCATAAAGACTCAAAAGTAGAACATACATGGTTCTCAAATCTAATGCATATATCGTAACATGGATAATATAATTTGACTCTATCTTATAACAGATGGGTGAATCTAGCTTAAATTGGTGTATCCGCATTTGGCATCGAAGCATCATGACGAGGTTACCTCTTTTAGATTTACATTTGTAGATTGATCCATTTCATTTGTACTTTCCAGTTTGTTAGGTCAAAGGAGCACAGAGCACTTGTTCTTTATGTGATTATTCCAGCACCAAGTTAATGGAATACATGGCTTAGATTAGTATGTAAAAATATAGTAAAAGGAATGAATGCTTTTAAAAATGTGTGAACACTGTAAATGCATTTGTGATCAGGGGAGGAACTGAAGAACAATGTAGTTGCACAGGTGATAATGATATTGTTATACTTCTTATAGTTATACATCATAAACAGTTCAATCACACTTAGCATGTGAGGAATCAACCTTTTGATTCAAATTTACTTGTTTAAATTATACTTCCGAATTTTAACTCCCTTATGTCTCATGGGATTATGTTTCTATTATATGCCAACATGAGGCACACATCTAACATATAATTCAACAATCTTATTAACATTCATGGTAGTATGAACCATATGGTACATATAGCATGACATAAATACCACTCAGAGAACATGAATATGTCATAAGCATGAACACATCTAACATATAATTCAACAATCTTATTAAAAACAAGAATATGTCATAAGCAAAACGCATGTTAGAATGTTTTTTACAGCTAAATAAACCGGTTAAGCAAAGAAAGCCAACCATGTTAGAACCGTTACATATGCGACAGAAATCAAGAATGTGAAGGAAACATTGACTGCAAATGTTAGACCAACTCATCCTGTTATTGATTAATTATAGCAGTACTAACTGATCCTGTCATTTAACTGTACTGACACTAAAATAAAAAAGGAGAGATCCTTGCGGTTTCAAATATACACCTCCAGTAATATAAGAAGCCTGTTACTCGTTTATGAATCATAAATGACCAGTTATATCATCAATTAATGAAACATCTACAGCCAACATTGAAATTGCAAACATATATATACAGACAGAGGTACCTATTGCAGGAAAGCAGAATACTTTGACCTAATGACGCAAGAACCTATAGGTACCTGTAGCATGAATAGAATCAAAATCATCTAGTACAAGCATGTTACTCAAGTTGATTATCACGCTGTAGATGAGATTAATCATTGATAAACATCTTTGACAGTGCAAAAATTATGAATCTATTAAACATCATTACGCCTTTAGTGTGTTTGAATAAAAGGAAGTTGGATGCCTAAGACGTTGTGTGCAACTATTAAGGCTCATCTGTGGTTGTCCATTTCCTTGGAATCAGAACTTCAGAAGCAGCCCACCTATGTTGTTGTACATAATTATAACATATATATCAACTAAATATACCATGCTTCATCAAGGTGATTAATATTAATTTAGACTCAAAACAGGTTGCTGTCCACCAATTCACAACTCACATTTTACCAATTCGTGTTAAGTATAATTAAGGATTCATGTTGATTTTAATGGATTAATGTGGGTTGAATCATTAGGAATTGTTTTAGGGATTGATATGAATAAGTTGACTTTCTAGGTAATCCCTACAACATGTAGCTTCAATTAAAATAATCAGTGACAAAGTTGCCACAACTCCAGATGTTAAAATTGTTGTCAGTTTATGCATTTCTTTCATTTGAATCCCGGTAGCATGAATGTAATTATATCACAAATAGATTTACGAAGCATTTAAATTCACAGGACTGTTCAAAGTACTTCTACGTCTTATCAATAAACCAATCGTTGTCTTGAGCTAAAACACTACGGATTTTGAATAGCAAAACTGCAGTTTAAGAATTCATACGAATTTTGAAGGAGAGGTACCAGGAGCTTTTGTTGCGGTGAATAAAAAGAAACCATCAATTTCACCTTTGTATTTTATAAAGTATAATAGGTTGAGTTTCCAGGAGAGAAAAATTGAATCTGATTAAAGGAAAGTAACAGGTTGAGTTTCCACCATTAATACGTGTTGACTGTAACATTCTTACAGCTTGACTGCTTGGGTGATCAAACGTCCATATACTAAAAAAAAAAAATAAGAAACCATTTTTTGGTGCAGGGAGTACAGCTTGACTGCTTGGGTGATCAAACGTCCATATACTAAAAAAAAAATAAGAAACCACTTTTTGGTCATGCCAATAAACAAAGGGAACATAAAAGCAACAAAGCTGCATGAGTTACCTAGGACCATTTAGGGCTTGATTGTGGTTAAAGGCACATATCTTCTTGTAATTCTCATGCGACATGTAATAGGAATTTCGCTAAGAGTCTGAAAGTCTTGCACCCAGTTCCATGTAGCATGCTAGACACATAAAACAGAAAAAGCATTCTGGTTACCATGAAATAATAATAAGAAGAAAAATAAAGAAAGCTCAAATTAATCAGTCTAATACTTCAAAGTAGAAAATCTTGTTGCAAGCATTAAAATGTATCCCACCCTCAAAGATTTAAATCGATTTGCATAAAATATTGGACATGTGGTTTGACGCTAGAGCTGTGTTCTGTGTTCAATTTTCTGTGACATCCATTTCGAGGTTTGAGTAGGGAATTATTAAAACATCCACCTTAATTATGATTATAAAATTGTAATTGTAGGTAAGACAAACATCCAAACCTTAAAATAAAAAACTTAAAATTACAAAAAGTCCATAGATGTCTTGATGCAGATTTAGTAATTACAGCTTTAGTATTTTTATGTCCATCATTCAACCTATCCCCTTTTCATACATAGATTATTGAGGAATATATCAATTATGAATTGTCTAAATTAACTTTGTACCTCATTGGAGGCTAAAAGTGAGATCTCATTCACACATAATTGCTTTCCTATTGACATATAACTGGAAGCTAAAAACAGACTTTCCCAGATAAAAGCATTGTAAACTTAAACAAAATTAAAAAAAGTGTTTCCCAACAGCTATTGTCATTCAAAGTCGCTTGAAGTTTCTCAAATAACCCGAAAAATGACCTTGAAAATATGTAAAGAAAAACAACTTAAAAGAGAGCCTTCTTGAGACGATGTAAAGCAACAAACTAATAAAAAATTCTTAGATATTGGAGAGCCTTTTCTAAGAAACAAAATTTGGATGAGATTATGCTGTTATGACATCAACATGTATGGTATCCAGTTGTATTCCAAAGGCAGCAACCAAAATGAAAAAAAAAATCACTACAAATAAGTTTGCACCCAATAAGCACAAGCATGACCACAAACTTGCATCTCAAACAACATTCAATAAGCACCAGATTACATGTACATCAAGCAAGGCAAACAAATATTAACTAAAACAAAGACAACCAACCTAACTGAGCAAGTCATAAGCTTTATAATCTCAAGCAAATTACCTTTCATTCTGCTCTCAAGTGACCTTCTAGCACTTTAGACCTTTGCAAAAGGCAATCAGTTCATTAAAATAAATAAATTTTTATACTTTTAGATTATGTAAAGATGAGTAGAGAATTTGGTGCCAAGTCATTATGATATAAATGTAATTGGGCTGCTGTGGAGTGGAATGTAGGTGACAGTTCTGAGACTAACAAATCTCGGAGTATAAAACTTAGATGGACAGCAGGCAAGGTCCGAAATTGTGGGTGCAACCTCCAAAGCTTGAGTATGTCTTATATATATATATATATATATATATATATATATATATATATATATATATATATATATATATATATGTGTGTGTGTGTGTGTGTGTGTATGTATATAAGTTAAAGCTAGTCCTGTGATCAGAAAAAAGATAGACAGCAGCAGCCCAAAACCGTCACAGAATATCACTTAGCCCAGAGCCCTTCTCGGTCCCTAAACCGTACCTCCCGGCCTTGGCTTGGTTTAAATAGCTTTTATATTTTTTTAAATGCTCAACATCAAATTTATTTCCTAAAGGACAAATATATATTTTTTTATAATTTTAATATAAAAAAAAGTTAGGGTTTGTACCTCAAACAGTAGATCAATCACTCGTTTGATATGAGCTCCTACAGGTTTGTACCTCAAACAGTAGATCATAAGTTCACTGATTCACCAAATTCACAAAGAGTTGTTGTAAGCATAAATGAAAGATCATACATTACCATACAGGAATAACGTTTTAAAGTAAAATCAATGTAAGAAGGTAGTCGGACGTACCTCTACGAGTTTTGGGCACAAAATCAACGGTTTTTGTACTCTCCTTTTTCTTCAAATCTGTCTCCACCGGCGGTGTCGAGAGTAAAACTCTGTCAATCCCCTGAACCTATATTCTTCCGTTAAATATTCTTCCGTCAATGCAAGCCTTCAACGTAACTTCATAGATAAACACTTGTTCAAATGCGGAAGTCAAAAACAAGAGAGGGGGAGAGAGATTCATTCCTAAAAGGAGAGCACCGTTAAGGGTTCCACCGAAGAATAAGAAGTGGCGTATTCCTAGTGGTTGTGGGGAGGCAGTTGCGGAAATGAAAGAAAATAACCAGTAGCAGTAGCGGCGGCGTCAGCTTGGTGGTCATGAAGAGGCAGTAGCGGTGTCTTCCTGGTGGTCGTGGGGGAGGCAGAAGCACCGAAGAGGGGAGGGGATCTCGGGGTCGTGGGGAGGCAGCGGTGCCGCTGATGGCGATGAAAGAAACTCTGGAACGATGACGATGGAGAAGAAATCGCCCTAGGGGTTTTCTCTCATATGTGGGAGGGTGAAGGATTTAGTGCAAATCTGGGGAAGGTGCGCTCTATGGATGGCGAAGGTGGACGCTGGAAGGTTATGGACGAGGAAGGCGGAATTGGAAGAATCCGGCATGGTGGAGAAGCAGAGGAGGCAGGTGGCGGTAGTTAGGAGTGGCGTGAAGGATAGGGAGAGAAAAAGGGAGGTGTGGTGTAGAAGGTAGTAAAATGATTGAGAACCAAGAGTCTGTCTGTTCCCAAAGATCCTTTCCCGGTTCTCAACATTTCAAAAGATAGATTTTAAATTGTGTATGCAACAAAGGTTGTACACCATGCATCATTAACTTGTAAGTCTTAATATTCAAGATTGGGCATTACATGGTTGTACCTTGAGCAGTGTAACTTGTAAGCATCTAAATGCTTTATTAGTAATAGAGATAGAGATAGAGATACATACACTAACCCTAGTGATTTTTGGGTGGGTGATATACATCGACAAACACAAACACATAAAAGTGTGTGTGTGGTGTTAGTGTGGTACGGCCGCAAGCAACAAACCAAAAGGGTTTGGTTTTTCCCGTTCCTCGTGTGTTTGATTGCATACCTGGCGCCGCTCGATCGTGTCATCACCGGTGGATACCGAGAGCATCTCATTTGTGTATTCTTGTCATAGTATACAAAGGTACGGATTTTAATGCTTTCATGATTACTTATCTTATGTATACTTGATGATCCGTGTACGGAATTCGTGATTTTAAAAAGCTTCCGTTGTGCATTTAATGTGATTAATGTTTATGTTTTTATGAAAAACCGATACGAGTTTTCAACACTTCTGATTTAGAAAACAATAAAAAAAAGAAAAGATAACGAAACATTGATTTCATGTTGTGAAGAATCTTTGCATTCGTTCTCACGATGATAGCATAATGATTGGTGGTTATGAATATATAGTAGAGGTCCAGAAGTGAACCCATCATATGTCATTTAACTATGGGCTACACAATTTATCAAATTCATGTTGACTGTTGGACTGTTAATCGTGGCCCAAAAAAGTTGGTTACTCTCTTTTTTCAACTCAGGTTTAGACCAATCAATATTAGAATCTTTCACTAATTAAAAATGACCTTAGGAATGTCATGAAAACTTCATATGAAGCTTTTGAAGTCTGTCACTTGGGTCGTGTTTCGGGTTATCATGTTCATGTTAATATCGTGTCGCTTAATTGTGACCTATTTATTTTTGTGTCAGGTTCGAGTCGTGTAAACTTTTCTCGTGTTGGTCCGTGACTGTCAACCCATTTAGTTTTTATAGTTTTCGGTTTTCTAATTCGATATTAGTTTTTAATTTTGATTTTTAATATTCAATTATCAAATTATGTATTTAACTTTTCGTTTAATTTGAATTTTAATAACCATAGATTGAAATTATAAAACCCAAATAACAATTAGATAATACATTTGGACTAAAATAAATAAATTAATATTCATTTTTCAACATAATTTTATTTATAATAGTTTTAAATTGGATTCGGTTTTATTTTTGCAATTGTTTTTTTCTACAAATTATTTTAAAAAAATTTATACGGGTCAATCACGGTGATTTCGGATAACCCTGGTTGACCCTAACCCAACCTAAAAATTTTCATGTCAATTTCGTTTCAACCCATTTTTAACCCGCTTTAGGTTGGAGTCGGGTTCTATAGGTCCTAAAAGTGTTTCTCAGAATCTCAAGAGTAACCGTAGAGGAAGCGAATATAATGTACACAAAATCACACAGGTTTTTTTCAATAATTGTATGGTTTATATCAACAAGTATGTTATATACAAAAAAAAATGGATTGCAGAAAGATTCAAACTGAGGTGACACATGAACATTTTCAACTAGTCTAAGATACACTCAAACTAATTATAATGAAATGACTCATTAAGACTCACTCACAGTAAACATACAAATTGTTTGATAGAAAACTTCACTGAACAGGTTTAGGGATTGAACAGTGTAAAGGATTGGCTCACTAAGAATAACTTTGATACACAAGTTTTTAGTCATTCAAGTTGTAGCAATTGCTCATAAAGTTTATGTGCATGCATGAACTCTCAAGTACTTACCTTTTTCTTTCCTTTGAACCTTCTTTACAAGTTTTCTGGTTCAATTATTGTGAAGCTTCATCATTAGATGTTGAGAAAGGAATGTATGTCTCACAAAAAGACAAACTTACTTTTCTATATAAGACAGACCTGACAAAAGTCATTTTTGTCTTGTTCCTTTTTTTTTTTTTTTTTGTATTCCAAGTTTTATTTCCAAATAAGCAACTCAACTTATATACTTTCAACTCTTTATAAAGCTATTTTGATATAAGAAAAAAATTGTCACCCTTTTCAAATATCTCATTTATCTTCATGTAATTAAACAACTTTGGCCAGATTTAAAAGCTCTGCTTTTCCATTTTGTCTTTGACTTTGGCAATTGATCCCAACATTCAAAAACATTTATGAATACTTGGAAACATGTTACAATAAGGCGGTGTTTGGTTCGCAGAATGTTTATTCCTCGAATGGAATCTGTCAAGGAATGAAATTCTGGAAGGAATGGAATCTGTCGGAAAAGAAATGGAGGTTGGTGAAGATGAAGTCTAAGGTTTGGTTTTAGATCTGTTAAAATCTTTGGAATGGAATTAAAATTCCATGGCACTAACCCAATGAAAATAGATTCCTTCAAAGTGGTGTTTTTTTTTTTAAAAAAAAAATGAATCTTCATTCCATTCCTTTTTATTGCCAAACAACACATCGGAATGGAACTTTCATTCCAATTCCATCAAATTCCATCAGATTCTGTGAACCAAACGACCCCTAAGTGTTTAACATGTTCACAAAGAACAGACCACTTAACTATGTCAAACCTATTCAACTGACAAACAACTTAAAAATAAACTGTCAAACCTATTCAACAGATATGAACACCTTTGACCTGCTGTTATGTTACAACATATGTAATAGTATGTAAATGACTTAGGCAAATATTACAAATCATCTCTAGGTATGATTGATGCATTAAACATCTTAACAATCTTTCCTTATGACTATCAAATTAGTTTGATCAAAGATCTTCACTATGATATATGATAGATTCAATTGAGACCTTTTTGTGTCTAACAAGTTCGTATAGCTTTTCGCGTCGGATTCGTGTCGTGTTTTCAGGTCGTGTTGAAAATTGTCACCCTTACTTTTGATACTTTCAAAGCATCGTACCTATAATTCACTTGTGCAACAAAGACAAAATATATAAATCAATTTCTTATGTTACATCAACGTCTAGAGGTGTGCAACGATCCAAAAACGAATTGTAAGTTATTAGTTCTGGTTCAATTCTTTGATTTCATTGTCTTTTGCTTACTTTTACATTAACAAATATAAAACCGGATGAAAACTGAAACCGAGTAATTAAAGTAATCAAAATCGAGAACCACAATGGTTGCTACGAATTTTGATATGACTCCTTGTTTAATAGTTCGGTTTCAATTTTTATATAAGATAAATCATCTAACATTAATCGATAAATAAATTATTATGAACTTGTTTGATGATGGATCTACTAGAAATAGGTTTTCTATCAATAAAAGATTAAAAGATAGATACACAAATATACATACATGTATATAAAAAAAAATATATTTTTTTAAATAAGTTTGAAGACTTTTGTTGTGTTGATGGCATTTGTTCCATTTATTATGGCGAATAATCATATCATAGTCGATTCATACTTTTTTTTTTTTTGATACTTTTATTAGAGAAAATAAAAGTGGAATCTTTTAAATAATTAAATGAGTATTTCCAAAACGTATGTTTCACAAGTATCCTCTATCTTCTGATCAACACCACCGACGTCTTGAATCTTTTAATAAATTGGAACGAAAATCAGCGACAGTCAATTAAAAAATTTAATTGACTTGAAATTACATATATTATATATATACACGTCATGGAAGCTTAAAATATTAAATTGCACATTGAAATGAATAAATAATTACTTTGCGAAGCTTACGCAAATGAGACGATCAGATTCGTTTCATTTGGTCACGGTTATATAATCTACTACTATTATTTTTTTAAAGATTTATTTGTTTAGTTGAGATTAAAAAATAATTTTATCAAACTGTTCTAACAAATTTATCAATAGTTGAACAACACTCATTGCACGTCAAAATCACTGGTCACCGGTTGTACTTACGCAACTTTTAAAAAATTTATTACGAAACAATGTTATTGACAAAGAGACGTGTCTATCCCCTTTTAATAACAATCCAGATTAGATAACTATTAATGGTTAAAACAGACTGTGAAAAGCGATTAGATAGATATACCTCTAGTTAAACAAAACAGAAACCAAACATGACATGATTACAACTTAAGAATAAAATGATACAAAAATTGACACACAAACTGACAAAACCAAACTAGACATAACTTATCATCCCTGTATACTATATAAACTACCTCTTATATTTATACACTGACATCATTTTATTTTGAATACATTTTATGTATTAAAATAATGGTTAATCGTATATCTAACCAATCAATGATAACACATTTGCATATTCAATCACAAAACTATTTTTATACATATTTAGCTAATTAACTTTGTTTATACATATTTAGTTACTAAACCATCAGCAATGGGGCGGGTTCGGGACGGGGATTGGTCATCCGGTCCCCATTTAAAAAACCCACGGGGCCTTAACGGGGATACCCGTCAGGGAGGCAGGGAAAACCGCGGGGATTCGGGGAACACATTTATAACAAATGTTGAGTTAAATGGTGAAATTTTATTTCGAGATCATTGTTAAACTTAAAAGAGTAAAATTTATAGTGATTCAAACCACAAACACAGGGCCGGCCTTGGGCTTGATCCACCTGGGTCACCGCCCAGGGCCCAATTCACTCTAAGGTGCCCAAAAAAATTTAATATGTTAATATAGTCCAGCAGTTTAGTATTAGGTTATTTATGTTTTGCGCAATAAAAATCATAGATAATGTGTTGGTTCAGCTGGTAGTTATGTCACCTTGAAACTCTAATGACATGGGTTCGATTTCCATTGTGTGCATTTTTATTTATTTATATCTTATCACTATCACTTGAATTTTTCATCTACAGATATCGTCTATTTGCTTTATATCAATATACAATCCATCAAATTCAATATTCATACTTTTGTTTTTCAATAAGTTTACTTTTTTTTTTATTTTTGTTTATCACGTGGTTTATGTTATTTATTATACGATTATTAAAAATACTAATGGGATATGTATTTATTTCTTGAAATGTTATTTATTTATGACACATATGTTACTATTTATATTATGAATCATTTAAAATTTAAACTTCTTTTTTTCAATTTACTAATAAATATATAATTTTAATATTGTATGCAATTTTTATCCAATTTATAATCATACGATGTCAATATTAATTTTTTTTGCGGTTTTTTGGATTGAGGAAAAATTCAGAGAAGCACCGTGAAACCATTACACAATGACAGATTGTGAAGTTTTTAAAGACATGACATTGACGATAGTGCAACAAAATCAATATTATTTAATTGTAACTTTTTTTATACGAATATTGATTATATATAAAGAGAGCACTTTTTAAGTATATGCCCCGGGCCTAAAAAATGATAGGACCGACACTGCATAAACAATTACAAAAATGAATAAAATCATAAACAAAACAATTATAAACTTGACTAACAATTATATATATATATATATATATATATATATATATATATATATATATATATATATGTGTGTGTGTGTGTGTGTGTGTGTGTGTGTGTGTGTACAAACAAATAAAAATACTCATTATTATATGATATAAATATAATAAAAACATACATATATAATCTAATCTAAAATATAAATAAAATACTCACTATTATGTAAAATGTAAACGGGTATTTAATCGGTGTTTTAATCGGGTGATTAATCGGGTTATCGGGACGGGTATCATAAATCTCATCACCGTTTAAAATAATCGGGTTCGGTGAAAACCGTCTCATTTTAATCGGGTTCCGGTTTTATTAAATTTAATACTCTACTTCACACGTTATGTGGCAATTGGTATCCGGGTACACTTCAGATGAAACGAACCTGGACGTTTACAATAACAAGTTAACAACAACGAAGAGCCCAAAAATCAAAAATAATAATTTAGTCAATCCAAGTTTGCAGTTTGCTATTTTCTATAATAATTTATATAGATAGATAGATTATAATATATCTATATATTTGTTTTTTAGCAAATTAATTATTATTGGATGGAACCTTGTCATGTATACGTGTAAATCATTATCCAATCCCCACCAGCACTCATTCCCACACGTCTAAAGTCTAACCATTTAACAACAAACTATTGATTTTCTGTTTCTGTTTCTTCTTCTCTCTTCTTCATTTGGAATTGTATTTTCATCATCAGAAACGAAACTGAAAACTCAAAAAAACTGAAAAGATGTTGGCAGTGTTCGATAAGATAGTAGCCAAAAGCCCAGAAGGTTTACAAACCCCAAAACAAGAACCATCGGTTAATGCACTTAAAGATGGTCTTCTTTCTCGTCACTTTTCTTCACTTCATCAGTCCGCCGTCACCATCAATCTTGCTGATTCTGGTCTTATCTCTTATTCTATTGACAAACAAAACCCTCTTCTTCCCAGGTATACTTTTACTATTAACAAACACACTTAATACTTTAGACTTAAATTAATTACTTTATACTTGTAAATTTTTCATGTCTGGATGATGGATCTGATTCTGATTATATCAACAAACCTAATATGAATTTGGGGTTTTTTTTTTGAAAAAAATTAATCAGGAATTTTAAGTTTGTGGTTTGTATCTAAACAAGGTGCTGTTTGTTATGTGATTTGACATTTGACCGAGCCTCTTGATGATTTCATTTAGTGATTGGACTGAATCATGATCTGTTTGACTTCGATCTTTGAAGGTGAAGATGGATCTATGTATTAGAGTTTTTAGTATAGTTTGTCTAGCCTAAATGTAAATTGCCCAATTATATAGATTAGAGTTTTTCTTAACTTAATCAGGAATCTTAAGGGTCCATTTAGTTGACATGTTTTTCGGCAAAAAGTTTCATCGAAAACAAAGGTTTTTGGAAAACACGTTCGGATACATTGTTTTTTTTATGTTTTTGGTTTTCATCTTTCAAATTTACAAGTAAACTTGTAAACAAGGTTTTCATCTTTTGCTTTTAATCTAGTCTCCAAATCTATGTTACAAAAGGAAGTAAAAAATAAAAACGCAAAAAATTTTTGTAACACATTCTCGTATCTTCATTAAGTTTGTGGTTTTGATTTGTACCTAAGTAAGTGAATTTGACTGAATCGTGATCTGTTTGACTTCGATTATTAAGGTGAAGATGGGATCTAGGTATTAGAATAAAGAGTTTAGTATAGTTGGTCTAGTCTAAATGTAAAATGCTCAATTATATAGATTAGGGTTTTTCTTAACTTAATCAGGAATCTTTAAGGGTCATGTTTTCGGCAAAAAATTTCATCGAAAACAAAGGTTTCTGGAAAACACTTTCGGATACATTGTTTTTTTATGTTTTTAGTTTTTATCTTTCAAATTTACAAGTAAACCTTTTCATCTTTTGCTTTCAATCTAGTCCCTAAATCTATGTTACATAGAGAAATGAAAAATAAAAACGCAAAAAAATATTTATAATACATCTAAACACGTTCTATCTCTAAAATGTGTTTTCTTAAAATCATCATGGTTTCAATTTTATTAAAATCTTCAGACCGAAAATTCTCCCTTGCTAAATGCATCCTTAAGTTTGTGGTTCTGGGTTGTACCTAAGTAAGTGAATTTGACTGAATCGTGATCTGTTTGACTTCGATTGTTAAGGTGAAGATGGGATCTAGGTATTAGAACAGAGAGTTTAGTATAGTTGGTCTAGCCTAAATGTAAAATGCCCAATTATATAGATTAGGGTTTTTCTTAACATAATCAGGAATCTTAAGAGTCCGTTTAGTTGACGTGTTTTCGGCAAAAAAATTCATCGAAAACAAAGGTTTCTGGAAAACACGTTTGGATACATTGTTTTTTGATGTTTTTGGTTTTTATCTTTCAAATTTATAAGTAAACTTGAAAAAAGAGGTTTTCATCTTTTGCTTTAAATCTAGTCACCCAAGTCTATGTTACAAAGGGGAGTGAAAAATAAAACGCAAAAAATATTTATAACACATCTAAACACATTCACATCTTTAAAAGGTGTTTTCTTAAAAACCATCGTGTTATCATGTTTGTGGTTTTGGTTTGTACCTAAGTAAGTGAATTTAACTGAACCTTGATCTGTTTGACTTCGATTATTAAGGTGAAGATGGGATCTAGGTATTAGAATAGAGAGTTTAGTATAGTTGGTCTAGCCTAAATGTAAAATGCTCAATTATATAGATTAGGGTTTTTCTTAACTTAATCAGGAATCGTAAGTTTGTGGTTTTTGGTTTGTACGTAAGTAAGTGAATTTGACTGAATCGTGATCTGTTTGACGTCGATTATTAAGGTGAAGATGCGATCTAGGTATCAGATTACAGAGTTTAGTATAGTTGGGTCTAGCCTAAATGGCCAATTGCATAGATTAGGGTTTATGTTATATTCTTCTTGTAATGTAAATATTGATTGATGTAATGTGTTTTATAAAGATTTTTATGATTTTACAGTCCTAAATTCTTTTTTCGGGTTCATCATGGTAGGAGCCAGTTAGGTCATGAGACTTGCAACGGGGTAACGAAGGTCATGGGTTTAAATCCGGGCCATGGTTTGATTACTTTGGTTGTAATGTTGTTAAAGTTAGCGGCTCAGAAGTTTCATATAGCATAGGATAGTAGAAAAGAACTCTGCTTTTGAGAAGGGTTAATTGCCAAAAGTAATAATGTATTTTCATCTATTTACCGACACTAACAATCTACTATGAATGTTATTGGATATAGCAATGTACTTTTATTTTTTATACCAATAATAGCAACATTTTCCGAAGATTGATTATAATGAAAGAACAGTTTACTAATAACGTATGTTGTAATCATTGGTGAAAAGATAAAAAAGATATATTCAACTTTTGGATTGACTCTATCACGCCAATAGTGTGTTTGTTTCTGTGTTTTTCGAATGTGTTTGCTTTCACAAATCTGGCGTTCACTGAAGAAACAAAACAAAAGAAAAACCAATTTTCACTTTCCAATTGCCAAACAACTTATTGAGTGTGTATTTGCTTTTTGCAAACTCAAAAACAAACACCCCTTAAGACTGTTTCCAGGACGAAACCCGAACACTTCTGTTTAGTTATCACTTTATCAGTCTGCTCATATGTATCTATAGCTACGGGAATAAGCATTTATTAGTTGAAGAATCTCTCACTTTTCGTTTTCTTGTCTTAATTGGTTTTAGATTGTTTGCCGTTGTGGACGATATATTCTGCTTGTTCCAAGGTCACGTAGAGAATGTTGCGCCCCTGAAGCAACAATACGGACTGAACAAGACGGCAAACGAAGTGATAATTGTTATCGAGGCTTATAGAACGCTAAGGGATAGAGGTCCTTACCCTGCTGATCAGGTCGTAAGAGACCTCCAAGGAAAATTCGCTTTCATTCTCTATGACAGCACTGCAAAGTCCACTTTCATAGCTGCTGTGAGTATTTTGATGGAAGTCGTTGTATTCGTTTATGTATTACGAGTATTTCTTAATTCTTACGTTTGGCTTATAATTACAGGATGCTGATGGCAGCGTGCCGTTTTTTTGGGGGAATGATTCAGAAGGACATCTGGTGCTTTCTGATGATGTTGAGACGGTTAAGAAGGGATGTGGGAAATCCTTTGCTCCATTCCCAAAAGGTTTGTATTTTGTGTTATGTCTGAGCAGTCTACTTAAATCAAAGTTGTTAATTTATCACTATTCTATCATATGAACTAAGTGGTAGGCAATTTTAACCCATTCATATGGAAATAGGTCGATCCAGGACTCCGGGTTATTATCTTTTTAAAAACAGGTCAAATTTGGTTAGAATATAAAAAATGGTTAATTATGAAAAAAACTAAAAACCAACATATTTTCACGTTTTTTTTTGTGTTTTTATCCATCCATGTTATATTTTCCATAAAAAGTCTCCAAGTTAAAAATGTTTTCCCTGTTTTGTGAAATATGACTATTATAATGCGTTTTTCAGTTTTTAGAAAACTCGGATTCTAATAGCCAAATTTCATAAAACCAGAATTTTCTTTTTAAATTGGCTACTTTTCTGGGAAAAAATAACATGGAACGACGAAAACGCAAAAACCTTTATAAAATATTGGTTTTTTCATAGTAAACCCAATGGGAAAAGAACTAAATATGAAAAGGGATCAAATGCGTCAAGCAGGTCGAGCATGTCAAAAGCCGCCTAAGGTGTATTTAAAATTTAAATGCTTATTTCCTAGATCATTTTATTTAAAATAAGTCTAATTATTTTTAATGACATAGTTTTGTATCAGATTTAACACATTAGTTACAGAATTAAAAAAAAAAACAGAACAGAACAAACACAAAAATGCATTGGCTGACCGCATAAAAGTTACATATGCTGACCCATCTGATTTTCCCATTTTGTCAACTCTAGATTATGAATGATAAACCATCTCACTAGACCCATGCTTAAAAGTTAAAAGTTACAATATATTGATCCGAACGAATTATAACCCATAATGTGACCCTGAGGTCACTTCTAAGTTCTAAATCATGAACAATCATCTCTTTAATATCCTGCCGTGTTATGTGGTTCTAGGAAGGGGTTTTCTTGAACAAATTCTTTTTTACAAAATTTATTTTGTTTTATCATACAGGATGTTTCTTCACAACATCTGGAGGGTTGAGGAGCTTTGAGCATCCTTTCAATGAACTGAAGCCGGTGCCAAGAGTAGACAGTTCGGGAGAGGTTTGTGGTGCGAATTTTAAGGTGGATTCCGATTCAAGGAAAGAGTCTGGAATGCCCAGAGTCGGGAGTGCTGCTAATTGGTCCCAACACTACTGAACCAGAATCTCAAAATGGGGTGAACGGCTTTATTGTCGTTGACATTGTACCCTTTTTTCATGATCATGTTTTTTTTTTATCGTCTTCTTCCTAATGGTGAGACCTTTACTAGGGCTCAGAGAGTAAGAGTACTATTACTTGAAACATATATGTGTATGCAACCTCTTTATTTGCTTAAGAATTAAGATGGAATATGACGCTAGCTTTGGCTGTTAGTGGCTTGTATTTCAAATTGTACACAGAAACTGAAGAAAATGCAAATAAAACGGCTTTCAGATCATCATGAGAATATTGTACTAATTATTAGCAGGAAAACAGTTGGGCTTTCTTGAAATTAAGATGTCAACTTTATGATTTAACAACCTAAACCTACTTTTAATCATCACTGTTGTAGCAAAGCAGAAATCCATAACAGAATATGTATTTGTTATACAACTTGAAGGAAGATATAAACATGTTTAATGGAAAGGCATGTACCGTTGTTATTGTGGAGAGTTCAGTCTTTGGCATCTGCAATTCCTCCTGGTGTTATCTGAAAAATGTGTTGTTTTGTCAAGGACAAACAAAGTACGGATGTGATATTATAAAGGGTTGGTAACAGGAACTTATAAATGGTTTGTAAGGATATTGCTTCGGACTCTGGGAGATTTGGTGCATCAAACACCTTGCATACACGCTGTTCACCCTTGCCCTTCCTAAACATCAATCTCACAGTGGCTGCATGAGCAAGAACATGCCCACCTGCTGGTTTTTTTGGATCTGATATGAATACACCTCCACCTGGATCGGCTATCACTGCAACATACAATCACAAACTTAGTATATGAGATTATTATTAATCATCGAAGAAAGTTTGATTTTTCATAAAGCCGATTTGTTTTCTAATTTATTATTGAAGTAGAACCTTGGTTTGTCATATATACTGCTACGTTGAATTCCTCAGCAATCTTTGTTAATCGGGAGAGCATCTGAGCCAGCTTTTGCTGTAAAAGATGATATATGCATAAATTGTGTCACATACAAACATGAAAAAGAAGCATAGGAATCTAGTTTTGTCAAGCAATTCCAAGGTCAGTAGTTAAACCTGACGCTCTGCAAGTTCTCCTCTTCCAGTGAAGTCTACTCGGAACAGAGCAATCACCGAATCAACGATCTGGGAAATGATTAGCAAGCTCAGAATATGAATCAAAGGATTGGGAGTAAGGTGCGCATTTGACATTTTGGAAATCTTTGGTTCAAGCAAGACACACCAGAAGTCTGAAAGGTTCTTCTGACATCTTTGCTGCTAGCCCAAGGAGCAGGTTGTATTGATGCTCGTATGTGTACGCACGTGCATATATTATCTTCATTATATGTCACAGAAGAAGATATCAGTTATGATACTAAATTACTGTACAAGTTGAGAAAGAAGCGTCATTACATTATCAAGAACAGCTCCAGCATCCATGCCAAACCTTTCAGCAATTGGTACAATACGATCAGGTCGGCTGCAAGCACATTGTATTAAGGAATGACAAGTAGAGGGGATCATACCTCTTTCTGAGACAATTCTTTTTCCGGAAAAACTTAATCAGAGTAGCAGAGGTAAAAAAATAAGAACTGAATTTGGAATAGGATAACCAACGACAAACAAGGATACAAAGTTCCCTCTGTGTCTATATAAGCAACCTTCCCATTCCCTCCTTTCATGTTAGTAGGCAGCTGCGTGAAAAGACAATAATTAGTCTGTCACTGAAAAAGTATCAGATATAAATAAGTATCTGTCATAAGAATTTCTTACTGACAAGGGAGTAAAGTGATTGGTTCAACAGCATTTATCATCAAGGATAGTCCGAAATATATTTCGCATTTTTAGAAGTTTTAACCGCAGTCTTCAGTATGAATAAAATGCAGCAATGTGCTTAATCCATCATTTGCAGAAATTAAAATAAACCAACCAATGTCATCAGTTATCACAACTTTATAAACTAAAAAGTGAGAAAGGAAACCTGTGTAGAAACGCAGAGAGTATGAGCCAGCTGTGTCTTTCCAGACCTGGTTAATAAAATTGACAAGGGCATTATAGGACACAGATCATTAAAATTTATACAAATTCATTATTATTCCAGTACATCACATGCTTGATCTCACCTGAACTCCCCAAAAGCTTCTGTAATTTGTAGAGTTTCAATACCACCTTCCAAATTTCATTAAAAAAAGAGTGTTAATTCCTATATTGATTGTACACCTCCATGAACAAAAATCAGATTAGTTAATACAGAAAACATTAGAACTCAAGTTTGCACCTCCTAACAGTTCATCAAGAGCTTGACTACCAGTAGTGATCCGGACAACAGCCTTTCTCTGATTAACAAAAGATGAATGATATCATGTCATTTAAAATCAAAACTCAGATATTCGATTAGCAAGTTGACACAAATCGTTCTAAGCATTTTGCAACTAGAAGTTATAAAAAATGAGCATCTTACTCTCAGCAGAGCATCACTTCCAGTGATATAGCCAAAATTCTGAATCAGAAAAGGAAACCATAACACTTATATGCTATAAAATACGAAGATCAAGTAAAACCGAATTTATAATAATCAACTAACAGATCACTAACCACTATCTTCTCAGCAGCTTCACATATTTTATCAACTTTAGCCTCAGACAGACCTTTTATACCAGTCAAACTCTGTAACATAAATATAAACTTGAGCCAGAGTTATCTAATATTCAATAATAAACTAAAATTTGGTTCTAGTCACCTTCTTCGTGTGCATCATCAAGCCATTGCATGTATATATTCCTGCGTCTTGCAGCTTCTTGACATCTCCAGCATTTATTCCATGTGAAGTCACTGAATAAACATAAACACAGATAAGGTTTAGGTTTGTGTAATAATACAGGAAATTTTCAACCTAAATTCTAGTTATCCTAAGTCCAATCCATGGAGTAATTGAAAGGTAAGTTAGTGTAGAAAAACTCACATGAATCATCAAATCATCTAAGTCAAAACTGGATAGTAATTTAAATTTTGTAAAAATACCGAAACCACACTCTGATTCTCATTCGCTTGTGAAGATCAAATTGAACAATTACGAGGTTGATTCATTAAATTTTATCAGATTTCAAATAATTCGATTACTAATACATCACTGGAATTCGTAGAGACGAGAACTCGTTAATTTAGTTAAGTAACAGCAAAATCATGTATTATAACAGCCAAATTTCTATGATCATATACTTACGCTTATCAATGGCTTCAAATAGATCTTCATCTTCTTCAATCTCTTCACGTTCCACGAGCTGCAATTGGCTCTGTTCTTCGGATCTGGAACAAAACGCAAGCATAATCATGAACGATGCAACATCAATAACGTGATTCTAGAATCAATCGCTTAGAGGATCAGAGATTCACTTGAACGAAAGCATTTTGGAATTGAGAGGCAGAATGAAGATTCAGTTTCAGAGAGTTAAAAAGAGAGGGAAACTCTGTTTGCTTTTGAAATACTGGGAGGGTAAGCATAAAACTGACGAATTGGAGTTACTATTTATAAAAAAAAAAAAAAAAAAAAAAAAAAGTAAACACATTGGAAAGCAATCAACTTTTTATATATATTTTTCTTTATTTGAATAACTAGTTTATTACCTGCGTATTACGCGGATGTTTTAATATATAGTTGTTTATATTAAATACAAACTACAAACTAAGAATTAAAACAAAAAAATATTAATTTTATTATAAAAAATATAAGAATTATATTATTATTGTTTGACATAAACTATAATGTTTTTAGAATTCTAAATATAAATAAATAATAATATATTTTTTTTATCATCTTTAAACTTTCTATAATATTGTAGTTATCAAATATTTAAATATGAATATTTGGTTTGATTTGATTTTAAATCTTATTATATTAGATGAAAATTTAGAAAGATATAAATCAGATATTATTTATTATTCCAGAATATAATATGCCACGTGTAAATTACCGGTGATGACACATGATATCACGAGAAATAAGTAAATTATTCATTTAATATCATTTATAAATTATAAATTATAATTAGGATTAAAACATGTAACATTTAATTTAAAGTTTGAAAATAAAAAAATTTGTTTTATAAATCAAGTATATAATTCTTGATAAAACATTTTAGGTAAATTAGAGGTCAAATTAGGAAGTATTTAAATCATTTAATTATTTAGTAATATTTAGTTTCTCTAAAATCAATTATGTATATTAATTGAAAGAGTTATATTAGGCAAAATGAGCAGGAAAATAAAAATTAAGAGAGTTGAGAAAGTGACATGTGTCACGAATTGTTTTCTTACACACACACACACACACACACACACACACACACACACACATATATATATATATATATATATATATATATATATATATATATATAGAGTCAGATTAAAAAAAGTACCTCTCGAAATCAAGTGCACCCGAAGGTACCAAACTTAAAAAACTTTTTTTTTTTTAAATTTTTTTCTCATAATCATGTTTAAATTAATGTTATACACATGATATATGAATTTCACACACATTCACACTTTCTGTGTCCTTAAAAATTATGTGAATGCTCAATGCATATTTATGTGAATGGTCATCCATGTGAATGGTCATTTCACACCATTCCATCACACCATGTGAATGGTGTGAATGACCATTCACATGATCTTTTTTTACCATTCACAAGATTTATGATGTTGTTTCTTTTGAAAAAAAGTCTTATAATGTTGTCTTATACATGTCTATTCAAAAAAAAATATATGTGAATGATCATTCACATTAGGTTACGCTGGGTACGCTAGAATCTCATAGGTACGCTGATGAAACTGATTATATATATATATATATATATATATATATATATATATATATATATATATATATATATATATATATATATATATATATATATATAGGTTCAAGTGAGTACCACCCATTATGCAGCGCACCAGAAGGTACCACCCTTAAAAGTAATTTTTTTAAAAAAATTTTCATGAACATGTTTTAAGTAACATTATGAAGATCATATGTGAATTTCACGTAAATCCGAACACTCTAAGGCTTGAAAACACACATCACATAAATGTGTGTTCACATGTATTCAATATTATGTAAGTGTGTGTTCACATCACTTTTTAGGAGCTAGGATATGTGAATGTGTTAGGCACAAAAAGGCCTCAGTCAAACCTGTTCTACATCTGAGGGGGAGATTTATAATCAAACCTGTTAATGCATTTGAAGGTTGAATTTAAGGCCTGTTATATGCCTTATTGAAACCTGAAAATGATTTGCAATATCAGTCTAAAGTTGTTCTATATGTTGCATGTGTTGCAACTAAGACAGTTTGTCCAAGCTGCTCTGTCTGCTGAACAGGCTGGACATAAACTGTCTACGCTGCTCTACACTGGTGAGCAGCTTGGGCAATTTTAAAGTGTTTTGTTCTTTGTGAACAGAACCTGTTCTTTGTGAACAGGCTAAACACTTTATGGAATATGTTTCCAAGTCATCATGTATTGTTTTTGACTACAAGATCAGTTTACAAAGTTGAAGACAAAGTGGAAAACAGAACTGCTCAGCCTGCCCACGCTGTTCTGTAACATGAAGACAAAAGGATATTTGAAAAAGGGTGACAGACCTTTTTCTTATATCAAAATAGGCCTTTACAGGGAAGAAAGACGCAAAGTTGACATTCCTAAATTAGTTAAAGGCAATGCAACAGTAGACAAAGTAAAAAGACAAAAGTTCTGCACATGTGAAGACAAGTCTGCTTTTCAGAAAAGTGAAGAAAAGGTTATGTTGTCTTTTCAACAAGACTTCTCCTTTTTCATTCCGTCCAATGAAGATGTTTCTCTTAGATCCTCTGAGTGAGTATAAAAGGAAGCTTCTAAGGACAGAAAGAAGGTGTGAAGAAAGCTAAGTGCTGAAACCAAGAGTGAACGTGCAAGTGTGATTTTCATGCATGCAAGCCTTCTGTGTAAATCAGTATCTGTGTGTCTAAGCTGTTTTACATAAGCTGTTCCCTTAAGTCTTGTAAACACAGTGAGTGCTTCTTAGTGAGTGTATTCATTGTATACTAGTTTGAGTTTGTCTTAGACTAGTGAACATACTGTTGTATCTGTCATCTCAACTTGAACTATTCCGCATTCAAGCTTGTTTGTAATTAACAAATTGTTGATAATACATACAAACATTGAGAAAATAGTGTGTAGTTTTTAAATAGCTGTATTCACCCCCCCCCCCCCTCTACAGCTTAAAGCTATATAATTTGGGAACCTCTCGGGACCTACAGTGTGTTTATTATGTTTGTATGTAACTGATAATTTATGAAAATTAATAATAATTAATTTTGTGTGATTCTTAGTGAAAACAACATTTAATCTTTGATCCTTAGTGGATTATTTCTTTCATGTTTCTGTCTGTTCTTCCCAACACTTCTACCGTATTAAGCAAACGCTTCTATGCTCATAGAATTTGTCTTATTGCTTCTTCTAATGCAATTCAAGCGATGTTT
Source organism: Centrapalus pauciflorus (assembly GCA_020465985.1). Taxonomy (NCBI): domain Eukaryota; kingdom Viridiplantae; phylum Streptophyta; class Magnoliopsida; order Asterales; family Asteraceae; genus Centrapalus; species Centrapalus pauciflorus. The sequence continues at coordinate 249,048 of JAANYP010000618.1, read as the reverse complement.
GATGTAGTTTACGGGTAACTTACATTATGCTAATGGCTTTTGTCCCGTTTTCTCATGGTGATAATTAAGCTTTTTTCTCCCTATGAATGCATAAATTGTAGGAGAAAGATGCGAAAGACATAGATTTTCCAAATGTTAGATGGGATGTCTTTGAGTTGATGATGAGGAACAGATCTACATCTTCTCTTCCGGTTTTTAACGAAACTAGGAGAATTGGATGTGCTTACATATATCCTCTTTGGTCTTGGCCTTGGTTACCGATACATATACATGGGGTCCGTAGATGTGCATTTGGAAATTGCACAAAATCTTCTTAGAGTTGTAGATCAATATCTTCTTGAGGGGCTGAAGCTTCTTTGTGAGTACACAATTGCATAGATGAGTTAAACTTTTTACTGTGTATGCGTAAACGCTGGCTTATCGGTTAAATCTCATTATTTTTCTTTTAAAGGATATACTTGTGGACAACGTATCACTTATGTATGACTCATCGGAAGCCGTCAATGTCGTGTCATTAAGGAATGGATGCATTCTGTTTGATCTAACGTATATTGTCGGAGATGCACAAGATTAAAATCGTCATTCCATTTTTGATAGATTAATCATGATTGGTAGATTAAATATGTAAAATAGATTAGTTAATGTATTGATTATGTAATTATAGAAAGTGCAAGGACCAAAATAGCACTTAGTTGAAACCGTAGAGTCGTGTCTATTCGAAAGACATAACCGTTCTTGAAAGGGTTCCATGAAGAGTTTCAACCTTTTGTCGCACCTCTTAGACTAGTATACATAGGAACCTAATCTCAGATTGTATTGTGTGAATTCAGTTCGATTAATAAAGAAAGTTCGTTCGATTATTCAAGATCCTGTGCAAAGTTCGTGTTTATACGGATCATTTTCCAGCATTTGGTATTAGAGCAGAGGTTTAATCAAACCATTCGGATTTCATCATATCCCGAATAACAGCAATCAACGAATTACACCGGAAGGTGATTCAAGGAGGAATCATCATCAGTACCAAGGGCGGCAGAAATGTAAGGTCTTGACTCTACGGATCTATCTCAATGCGACACCTTCCAACGAGTGCGGAATCCTCGTTAGCGGCTTGACGGTAAGATCACACACACAGAAACACGAAGACTACCACGGTGATAGACGAACGACTTAGAACGCCCCTACACGATGATTCTCTCCGAAACAACTCTCTGGAAACTTGCAAGTTCGAGATCGCCTTTGCTAATCGCTCTCCTAAACATCTGCAAAAGTCTTATAATTAATCGAATTAACCCTTAATTATACTGACATATTCGAGTTTGTCTAGGACAAATTTGAATTTGGCCCAAGGCCCATTCGAATTTGTCCTCAATGACAAATTTGAATTTGGCCCAAGGCCCATTCGAATTTGTCCTCAATGACAAATTCGAATTTACCTTAAATTCGAACTTCAACTATCAAACTTATGTTTGAACTTATGTTTTAACTTATGTTTGAATTTATCTTTGAACTTTATGTTTGAACTTCTTGTAATACATTACACCAAGTTCAAACATACAAACAATCAATATCAAACACACATAATCAAACATATATCAAACACTCGTCAATATTCAATACCAAGTAACTTGACTTACACAAAATGCTATCAAAACTTAGACTGCTATCGTCACACAGGATGTACTAACAGACTCCCCCTTGACAATAGCTTCTAACTATTTACATTTTGACTAAGTACTTGGACCATATAGACTACTTCCTGCATATAGACCTATATCTATACATATTCTCACTATCTTCTGGAACTTCCTGTCTTCAGATCTCCATCCTTCGTGAAAGAAGATAGGTTGATCATGTAGCTTCTTCAGGTCGTCCTTTAATAGATTAATCAAGTGCAATGGATCATACACTCTCAAAATAACTTTGTCTTGAGTATCTTCCATCACAGCTTCAGCAGTTTCATTATCGACATACCACCACTTCATGTTACTTAAAACATCTTGTGGCATCGATTTCATCGGCAGCTTCTTCAAACACTTTACAGGTTTGTACACCATTCTGGCCCATGGCCTACCCGTATGTGGATCAATCCTTGTTTCATCTTCCACTCTCTTTCCGGTCCTTGGCTTGAGTCTCTCAAATTTACCGGATCGACCCTCCTTTCTGATAATCTTGGCTATAACCTCAGCATAAGGATCTTCACCGATATTTATTAACTCTTTCCACGCCAACTCCTTTACTTCAACCTTCGGCAATGTATTAAATACTCTGAGCGTCCGCCTGAGGTATTGAATTCCATCTCTCCTTTTCAGTATGAATAGCTGCAGTTCTCTGTCAAAGAACCAGCTTATAATTCCACCTGATAGATTTTCGGAGCCCGATACTCTCATTCTTCTCTTCATCTTAGGCTCTGTCTTCATTTCTTCCTTCTGGAACCATAGATTCAACAATTCAGCCCTAGATGGCTCTCTCTCAGCTTCTTCAAGTTCAGAATCTTCTACCGAGGCCAATTTGATCTCATCAATATCAATCACATTGTGATTGTCTTGGACATATAGCTCAGTGATAGGCTGTTAGTTTACAATCACTCCATCGACCTCGTCATCTTCATCTTCTATCACTTCATCATCTGATCTCCAATCAACTATGTCCTCTGGCTCGAACTCCCCTTCCTCCAACTCTTCAATATCAAATTCTATCTCATCTTCCTCAATATCCATCAGAGCGTCTATCATCTCGCTCTCCATGATCTTTGAGGAACTAGGCTCACCTCCTTCAGCTCCTGACTGACTCGGCTCCCCCTGAACTTCAGCGTGCTGAGAAGAAGAAAAATCTACTCGCTCACTATCCTTTTGTGCATCGGGATCATTGCCTTCGTCATCTTCTCTTCTCAACTCTTCAATATCTCTGCAAATAGTCTCCCCCTGAGCCTTTAGATTTTTCATTAGTTGCTCGATGAGGGACCTCATAGTTCTGAGTTCTGCAGCCTTATCAGCGACGAAGGTCTTCAATTCAATATTCTCTTTATAAATTTTTGCGTTATGCTCTTGAAGCTCGTCGACTGCTTTTGTTAGTTGGAAGACTTGGACTTGCTGGAAATCCACTTTGCTTCGGAGCTCTGAAAACCTTTGGTTGTCTGAGAATGTGGATGAAGTGGATGGAATTGATGTGATAGGTGACGGAGTGATTGGTGGTGGAATATATGGTTGAACGGATGGCTGAGCGGTTGGTTGAACGGTTGGAATTTCAGGCTCTGAAACGGAAGCAGACGAAGCTCCCTGCATAAACCTATGCCTTTTGGCCCTTTGCCTAGGCACCAAAGGAGCAGTATCCTCAATCTCAAAATCAGAGTCATCTTCATCAGAATCTCTAGATGCTCTCTTTTCTGCTTCTCGATCAATGACCACAATTCTGGATCCATATCTGCCTATTCTAACAGCCGGATCTTCCGCCTCTTCTGCTGGTGCCTCAACCTCGATCTCCTCAACTTCCTATGAAGACGACTCAGAGGTGGTCACTGCCTGACCCTCTACTTCTGGCTGATAGTCATCAATTTCTTGCATAAGGTCATCAAGACTAGCTGGAGGCTCCAGAATATCACCAATAAGCTCAGTAGTAATCTCTTCTTGGGCCTGAGTCCCCTGTGCCCAGATTTCTTCCAAAGTCTCCACTCGTGGATCAATTACTGGTGGCGCACCAGAGGGACCCGCAGTGTCCGTTGAAGGACCTGCTTCCACTGATTCCTGCACCATGCTTGTTGAAGGCCTTGAAGCCTGAGTCTGTCTTACTTGAGCTCTCTGCCTCCTTCTTGGTTGTTGTGGAGGCCTTTGCTGTTGTTGTTGCGGCGGCTGTGGCTGAACTTGTACTTCCCCAACCCAATTCGCACCTTCGAGGGCTTCAAAATCTAGATTTACCACAGCACCAATAAGTTGTGCATCCAGTGGTCTAACCACTTCACCCCTATGGGCATTGTGCGCTTGACAATCAGCAAAAATTCGCTTATCGATTACAGGGACACTCTGAATTTCTGGTAACCGCGGCAGGTTGGGCAAAAAATGTGTGATCAGCATCATAACAAACCTCGGATACATCAGAAACCTTTCTCTTGCTGGAGTTTGATGAACAAACTCCGCAAAGAACATCTCGGAGTAACTGAACTGCTTATTATAAACTAACGCTATCATCGCGGATTGCATCTTTGACAAGATATTGTCAAATCCGGCCTTCTTTGGAGCAAAGCACACCATAAAGACATGTGCAAGATACCTCCATTGCCCTATTAGACCACTCTTCATGTAAGATGCCTTAGCTACATTAAGGCCATACCCCATCCTGAAAAATGTTGCTTGCCTTACTTCCAAAGGGAAGTCAATAGGCCCAGCTTCCTGCTCAACTGATCCCAGCTGCAAAACCCTATGCAACATATCGGCAGTGCATACAAGAGGCTGCCCAGCGATTCTAGTCCTCAACACAGTCGGAGTCACTATGCAATCAACTTGCAGATGATCCCAAAATTGTCTGACATAAGGCAGCACGATCTGGACATTGTGAGAAAGGGCATACGACACCCTTGAATTAGCCAAAAAGTCCACCATCTGGCGAAATGCTTGAGCTTTAGGAAGCTCACGATCCGGTGACACGACCATGTTATGCTTTTGAATAAAAGCTCTTTCCCCCATATCTGCACATTAAAGTATAAAATATATTAGAAGTGACAAAATAAAAATGAAATTTGTTTTATTTTGAACTTATGTAAGTTCAAAATCCAACACATATGAATTTCTACAAGTTTGACGTAAAACTTATTCAAACATTTCAATTTTAATAGCAAACTCGAATGGCATGTTCGAATTTAACCTTAATTCGAGTTTAACGACATGTTCGAATTTAGTGACAAATTCGAAGCATATGAACAAACTCGTAGTCGGCACTTTCAAACCACAAATCCAAGATTTAAACCATTTTAGACTTAGAAAATCACATTCACTAGTCCTAATAGGTTCTAATTGAAGATATTTGCCACTTATTTGAAGTTTCACCGGTTTAAACTTTGTGATTTTGAATCACAAAGTTCAAAACCCTTAAAACCTCAAATCTAGTCGATTTTGGCTCAAATTGAGTCTAAAACTTCCTAAATCTTGTATAATAGTGATGTTTATACCTAGATTTGGTTATATACTCGAACACAACGGAAAAAACTTCGATGAATAGGAGAAAAACTCGAATACGATAAACTCGAAGAACAAACTCGAAGTCGCACACAGTATAATTTCGAAGTCGTAAGCTCGAAGGTAGGTGACCTAAATGAGTCACTGTTGACCTATATATACTAACCATCTTCGAATTTGTCTTCAAATTCGAATTTACTGACAATTTCGAATGTAACGTTCGACTTTGTCTTAAATTCGAATCTAACTGAAAATTTTGAAAATCTTTGAATAAATTCAACTCTTTCAACTTTTCCAACTTTTTCGTGTAACGGAACAAACTATGCAAAATTTATTTACACTAAGCACAAGATTTCACGCAATGTTTATTTATTCAACTAAGAATGCATCCTCAGTAACTTTGACATTTTTCCTAAATAAAATAAAATAAAATAAAATAAAATAAAGTAAATTAAAATAAAGTAAAATAAAATAAAATAAAATAAAATAAAATTTTGAACAAAATTTAAACTTAAACTAATCTACAATATTTTTAAAGTTTACATCCTATACTTAACACTAACAGAATATTTTTGGCGAGAAAGTCAATGAAAGGTTCAATCAGATAGCGGTGTCAAATACGCACTTTCAGTATCTTACTTTCACACTTAGGAATTTTTTATTCCTTTGATTCTTTGTCGTGACATACATTTCTAGACGATTGCTGGTATTATTTTCCCTTTAAACATGTTACACTTTGGAATATCCCTTGGCCTTTTTATTTATCAAGAAATTACCTTACCTGAGTCATACTTAGACATACTTTTATGATCAAGGCATACACACAATGATTATAACTTTTTGGTATTGCAAACTTTCTTTAAAAGGCAAACGTCGGACACAATTCTGTATTTACATACAACAGAGTGTCTTAGTTGGTCTTAAAGTTTATTTTAAAGCTAGCAAGACAGCGGTGACAGGTCTGTACCGACGTACAACAAAGCGACTTATCTTGCTAAGTCGAGTCAAACCAGAGGCAACAGGTCTGTACTTACGTACAACAGAGTTACTTGTTTTGACTCTCAACTCAGTATCATGATTTTTCTAATCTTTTCTTTTCTTTAAGATGTATCTGATGTTGCTATACATCCCCCAGAAAGTTTGCATACCTCATTTAGAATCAATGTTTGTATGTCTCTAACATAAAAATTAAGACCATCTGGTCATACACCTAAGTTAGTGACACGTCTGACTTTTTCTTGAATATTTTATTAGCCTTGAGACTCCCTTTGTGTATTATGCCTACCAACATATCAAACTAGATAATGTATAACACTTAGAATTTTAAGTGCATTATGTGTAAAAGCTTAACACTTAGAGATTGTAATGACTGTGCTAATTTTCGTCACTTTGAACCTATATATCTAAGACTTAACTCATTTTCTGATATTCTCTTTCTTCTTTTTTTTTTTTTTTGAACTTTTTATGGTTTTCTCTCTTTTTTATATTGTTTTTCATAAATAAGACTAGGAAAAGAAAATAACCTACTAACTTACTATAAAAAGAAATTCTCCTAAGCTACTAAACTTACTTTAAAAAGAAAGAAATTCTACTGCTATAAAAGGAAATAAACTCTACTAAGGTCAATCTACTCTGGATTACGCATTCCGTTTAGTTGAACTAAATACTTAAAACGTGACTTATCAAAATCTTTGGTAAATAAATCAGCATTATTATCATCCGTTGCAACTTTTACCAGCTTAATTAAGTTCTTTTCAGCACAATCACGAATAAAGTGGTGTCTTATGTCTATGTGCTTGGTTTTACTGTGTTTAACTGGATTATTGGTTATTGCAATAATTGACTGGTTATCTATCCTAATAGGAGTATGAGTATAAGTCAAACCGTAATCCCGCAATTGTTGTTGTATCCACAAAACCCGTGAACAGCAACTACCCGCAGCAACATATTCGGCCTCGCATGTTGACACGGCTACCGAAGTCTGTTTCTTGCATTGCCAGGAAACGAGTCTCCCTCCAAGGAACTGACAACCTCCAGTTGTTGACTTGCGATTGAAGCTGCATCCTCCATAGTCTGAATCCGTGAATGCCTCTAATTCCAGATCACCCTCCGCGTGATACCAAAGTCCCAGCTTCGGTTTCGACTTGAGGTATCTTAGAATCCGCTTCACAGCTTTCATGTGCATCTCCTTTGGATTAGCTTGAAACCTAGCACAAATACATACAGAAAACATTATGTCAGGTCTAGATGCAGTTAAATACATGAGTGACCCAATCATGGCCCGATATAACGTCGGATCCACATCGGTATCACTTTCTGTACCCGGTCCGAGATTATGATTCACTTGAATCGGCGTGCTGAAGTGAGCTGTTAGCTTGGTTCCTTCCATCCCGAAGCGCTCTAAGATGTCGTAGACATACTTCGTCTGATGAATAAACATGCCCTCCTTCCTCTGTTCGACTTGCAAACCCAGAAAGAAGTTTAACTCACCCATTGCACTCATCTCAAACTTAGACTTCATCACCTTTTCAAAGTCTGTGCACATCTGCTCGTCTGATGACCCGAAAATTATATCATCGACGTATACTTGAACCAAGATGAAATGTTCACCTTTTCGTTTCACGAATAGCGTACTATCTATTCTCCCTCTTTCAAACCCTTTGTCTAAAAGATGATTAGATAGAGTCTCGTACCACGCCCTCGGTACTTCATGTAATCCATACAAAGCCTTATCTAACCGATACACTCTGTCTGGATATTTCGGATCTGTAAACCCGGGCGGCTGCTCCACATATACCAGTTCCTTCACTTTCCCATAAAGAAAAGCACTCTTAACATCTAGCTGATAAACTTTAAAACCTTTGAAGGTAGCAAAAGACAGAAACAAACGAATTGCTTCCAACCTTGCCACTGGCGCGAACACTTCATTGTAATCGATTCCTTCCTCTTGGTTGAAACCCTTTACCACAAGCCTTGCTTTGTTACGAGTGACTATACCCCGATCATCTCTTTTACACTTAAAAACCCACTTGGTTTCTATTGCAACTTCTCCTCGAGGTAACGGAACTAACTCCCACACTTCAAGTTTCCTAAACTGTGACAGTTCTTCCTGGATCGCTTAACCCAAGAGTTGTCTTTTAGTGTCATTTGCACATTTTTCGGCTCTACTTGTGAGATGAAACATGAGTAGAGACAAGTATGAAAGGCCTCAGAGTCATTGATCATCGACAACAACACTGTGTTGTTATTGAAACTACTCCTAGTCCTCACACCAGCATTAGGATTTCCTATGATACTCTCAATAGGATGATTCTTATTGATCCTAGATGTTTCTATCTCGTCAACTCTCATATTATCTCCCAAACTTGATCCTATCTCTCCTAACGGGGGAACGACTTCAGACTCCACATTTTCTTCCTCATGGACACTGTCTTCAGAGTTAGAAGTTGTTGTCTGATCTTCGTTTGTAGGAATTTCAGAATCATTTTTTGCTGGAGATCTATCTTCAGTTGCTGTAGGCTCGGATGTTGATGGAAAGGTGGTCCTCGAAAAACTTTGACCCTCCTCATTCAGATTTAATGACGACAAGTCCTGTTCGATCGTACCTGCATTTCCATCCAAAGGAACGTTAAATGACTCAAACAATTTGTTATAATCAAATATCCATTCCGGACCAGTTTGGGGTTCATGTGTATAACTTGTGACATCTATGTTATACACAATTTCTACTGTACCATTTGATTTGTTAAAAACCCGTTTGTTTGGTGAGTTTGGCACATATCCTAGGAAATATCCTTCGTCAGCCCTTTCACCAAACTTAGGTTGATGTTTTGTTTTCATTAGCGTACATGGTACCCCAAATTGTTCGAATCCAGTTAAATTTGGTGGCCTTTTATTCAAAACTTCATAACAAGTTTTGTTCAATGATTTGATAGTAAGGACCCGGTTTAAAACATGGCACGCGGTATTCACTGCCTCCCCCCAAAACATGGTAGGAAGCTTTGAATCTGAAAGCATGGTCCTTGCTGCCTCAATCGGAGTCCTGTTTTTCCGTTCTGCCACCCCAATTTGTTGTGGCTCATATGGTGCACTAAATTGATGCACTATGCCCTTTGATAGGTAATATACACCAATAACCGTGTTTTTAAATTCAGTTCTGTTATCACTTCTGATACGCTTAACCCTCGTTCCGTAAGAGTTTTCCACTTGGTCTAAGAACCCGACGAGCTGGGCAGTCGTCTCGTCCTTTGTACCTAAAAAGAAAACCCAAGAAAAACGTGAGTAATCATCAGTAATAACCAAACAATACCAACTACCACCTATACTCCTTATGTTGATTGGTCCGAAGAGGTCCATATGCAACAAATCGAACGTAGCAGCTATTAAGTTCTGAGTCTTGGACTTGTGTGCTTTCTTGTGTTGTTTTCCTTTCTTGCACGGTAGACACTAGTCCTCAAACTGAAAAACTCTTCATGGGAACACTAAGCTTGTCCTTTAGAACTATGACATCTTGTGCATCTGCCTTAAGCTTATCCCTAAGATCTTCCTTTATATCTAATAGGCTAGCGTTGTCTGATTTTAATGAGTCATTTTGAGCAGATATAGTTTGATGTGATTCCAGTACTTGGCATGATCTGATTCCACGTTGGCCATCTGTGCGGCGAACTCTAGAATCGTCTGATCTGCTGACTTTTCTACCAACATCGGACTGCTTTCATTCTGATTGCTGTCCCCTGTCTTTTCCTCTGCTCCATCACTTCCAGTCTCGTTCACTTCAGCCATAAAGGCTCTAGCATTCGACTCTGGATGTGTACTCCAGTCATATGTTCCATCTAGCTGTCTGTCTGATGTGACGTTGGATAACAGACCAGCTATATTCGCCTGACTGGTTGAACTACCGGGCAGATATCTCCCTTGAGATTGATGCTGATACTGGTTCTGGTAGTTTTCTACTTTCGGACTCTGACACTCTCTAGCGAAGTGTCCTAACCCTTGGCAGTTGTAACACTTAACCTTGGACTTATCAAACCCAATCTTATTGTTACTAACGTTAAGATTTCTGCCCGTTCTCTTGATGAACCTCTTGACTCGCTGAGTCACCATGGCCTGTTGACATTGCATATCCATCTCCCCTAGATCATCAGGATCTACCTGATCGTAATCCTAATCCCAAAGTGCAGGATCGTTGATTTTTCCCTGAACGCAATTGCCGTCGGCGGCCACAAATGAAGCCAACAGATTCATATGGTCTTCAGCTGATTTTGCGCTCATCGGCATCTTAGAATACCCTTGAGATGTAGATGTAGATGTAGTCTGAGTCTGCTTTCCTTCTGGTCTTGTAAACCCTAAGAAAGCCCGACTTACTGAGTCTTCTGATTCAACCGGTGTCGATGTCTCACCCGAAAAGAATGCTGTAGCCGTCTTCACGTCAGTTGCCCCTGAAGATTTGGACTTCCCAAAGTACATGTCCGGATCCTGTACTTGTTCATAATCCCTTTCCTTCTTCAGCAATTCAAAGTGATAGGCCCTCAGCGTTCCTATAACACTATCTAGAGTAAGAGTATAGAACTTGTCTTCATCATGCTTTATTAGCGCCACATACATCTCCCATTTGGCAGGTAAAGCATCTAGAATTTTTACAATCTTCTCTGTTTCACTATATTCCACATAGTGGCTGTCTAACTCAGTTAGCAAATGATAGAATCTGGTAATTGTCTCATCCAGCTTTTCGTTCTTCAAGGCTTTGAAGATCGCAAACTGCTGCTTGAGCATTTCCATTCTATTCTTCCTGACCCTCGGGTTACCTTCACACCGTTTCTCCAAAGAATCCCACAGTTCTTTTGTTGTTTTCTCATTGCAGAAAGTGTGCAAGATCTCCTGAGGTAATGCCATTCTAATGATAGCGAATGCCTGGTTCTCGGCTTCATAAAGCTTTTTATCATCGTCCTTCATCTTTGAATATGGCACGATCTTTTGTCGTCCTTCAATCTCAGCCGTTGGTGGAATGTATCCCTTGTCTATACAAATCCACATCCGCATATCATTAAATCTTGCGAAGTCGGCGAACCTATCCTTCCACCAATAGTAATCTTCCAATTTCATCAACTTAGGTGGTGAATTCGCTTTTCCAACTTCGTGATCCATCTCAATAAACCTCTGAAGACTTGTCATTCTTTCAAATATTTTTGAATTTAAACTTATATATCTTAATTCGAAATTAACTTAAATTAACTCTTTCGAATTTGAGTAAATTTGAATCTATTTAATTTTAAATTTGTTTGGAATTAAATTCGAAAATAAGTTTGAAATCCAACTAAATTCGAAAATAATGGCAAATTCGAAGGTAACTAAAATCGAATTCCTTAATTTCGAACTTAGACTAAATTCGAAATTCTGAGCAAAGTCGAATTGACCAAACTCGAAACAAACTCTAAGGAACTTCGAGAGGAACGTATTTTCTGACAAACTCGAAAATTGAGTAAACCCTAATACCCCCTTAATAAACTCGAGCGCCGCAAGTTCGAAATACGGCTAATACTTCGAGTTTTTAAAGTTTTCAGATTAAACCAATATTTTTACGAGTAAAAAGATTGATTTCGATCGAAAACTTGAACTAATACAAAGTATTTTCCGATATCTTACTTGATAAACTCGAAAAACCTCCAAAAACGTGATTTTAACCGTCCAAAACGTCAAGAAACCACAGATGTTTCTTAGTGAACACGAAGAACACCAATGAACACCCAATGGCTCTGATACCACTTGTAAGGTCTTGACTCTACGAATCTATCTCGACGCGACACCATCCAACGAGTGCGGAATCCTCGTTAGCGGCTTGACGGTAAGATCACACACACGCAAACACGGAGACTACCACGGTGATAGACGAACGACTTAGAACACCCCTACACGATGATTCTCTCCGAAACAACTCTCTGGAAACTTGCAAGTTCGAGATCGCCTTTGCTTATCGCTCTCCTAAACGTCTGCAAAAGTCTCATAATTAATCGAATTAACCCTTAATTATACTGACAAATTCGAGTTTGTCCAAGACAAATTCGAATCTGGCCCAAGGCCCATTCGAATTTGTCCTCAGTGACAAATTCGAATTTACCTTAAACTCGAACTTCAACTATCAAACTTATGTTTGAACTTATGTTTTAACTTATTGTTGGGAAATAGTCTAAGTAAGTTCAAGCTGTTAGTTAGACTTCTCAAACTGTTAGTAGAGTTTACATGTAAATACAAAGTTCATGCTGTTAGTTGAAGAAACTCGAGCTGCCAGTGTAAAAGTTCAAGCTGCCAGAGTAAATCAACTCGAGCTACTCTGTTCAAGCTGTCAAGTGATTCAAGCTGCTCAACAGTTTCATAAACAGAAAGTGCTGATTTTCAGTAAAAGATATCTACACGAAGACTCCAGCATATCTACTATCAGAGAAGTCATAGTCCTTCAAGGAAACAAATCAAGAAGCAATATAAATACATAGAATAGGTCTTTCTATTGTATAGGAGTTTTCTGCATATTCAAGTTTGTAATTGCTTTTTGTTTAAGTTTAATAAGCCTCTAAGGTTGTAAAACCCTAAGAACAATTTGTGTTCTTCGTCTAATCAAACAGATTAGAGGTGATTGTAATCATTGAAATCAGCAATACAAGCAGTCTTGATTATTTCTTGTGTTTATCTGCTATTGATTCTGAAAGCTTTTGTTAAAATAATTAAGTGTTATTCCGCAAACTTCTTAATTTAACTTTGATTCAAAGCAAGATTATTGATTTATACTCTAATAAATTCAAATCAGTTTGTCTTGGTTAATTACTTTTAGATCCTGACAAGTGGTATCAGAGCCACAGGTCGTTCTTTGTTTTTCAAAGTCGAAAGTTTTCTTTTAAATTTTTAATCTTTTGCAATGGAATTTGAAAATAGTAGCAGTGGATCTGGGCAAGGACTCAAAGTGCCTATGCTCAAGCCCACTGAGTTTGAGATGTGGAAACTCAGGATTAAACAGCATATTCAATTTATTGATTATGCCATATGGGAAACTGTTGAATTTCCTCCTGTAGTTGATCCAGAACTTGATGATGAGGGAAAACCAGTCAAAACTCCTCCAAAAACTGAACTTGAAAGAAAGGCTAGAATGAATGAAGTGAAAGCTCTTACACTTTTACAAATAGCCATTCCTAATTCTTATCAACATCAGTTCAAAAAGTTTTATACTGCTCATTCTCTTTGGAATGCTTTAGAGAAAAGATTTGCTGGTAATGTCAGTACCAAGAGAAATCAAAAGGATCTTTTGAAACAGCAGTATGAGAACTTTTCTGGTGGCAAGAATGAAAACCTTACTCAAATCTTTGACAGGTTCAACAAACTGATAAGTGAATTAGAAAGTGCAAAAGTCAGTCTGGATCAAGATGAAGTCAACAGAAAGTTTCTCAGATCTCTTGGAGAAGAATGGACAGTTTATGCTGCACAATGGAGAACAAAAGACACTCTTGATGAGATAGAACTGGATGATCTGTACAACAGTCTGAGAGTGTTTGAGACTGAGATTGATACTAAAAAGAAATCCTTTTCTTATAATCACAATACTGCTCTTCTGTCTTCTGAAAAATCTAATAGTAGTGATTCCTTTTCAGGTGGTGATGGCAACTCTGCTGAAGCTCACTATGAGGCTTTTGTTGCCAATGATGGACTATTTGCTCTAAATGCTGAAGATTTAGAACAAATTCATCCAGATGCCCTTGAAGAGATGGATTTAAAGTGGCAACATGCAATGCTGACCATGAGGGCCAAAAGGTTTCTTAAAAGAACTGGAAGGACCAACTTTCAAGCCAGAACAGAAGGCAAACCAACTTTTGATAAGTCAAAAGTTGAGTGCTATAAATGTCATAAGCTTGGTCACTTTGCCAGAGTATGTAGATCTCAAGGTCAACAGTCATCAAGAACTCCACAGCCCAATCAGACATCATCATCAACAGCACTTGTCTCTCAAGAAGACAATGTGTTTGACTGGAGTGATCAGACAGAGGAAGAGTTTCAAAATCAAGCTCTAATGGCAGAAACATCAAATGTCTCCTCCACTGAACTACCATCTGAGGTAAATTCTAAACTCTGCTCTCAATCATGCAAAAATATGGTTAAAAAGTACAGAGACAATAATGAGAGCATGTGCAAAACTCTAGCTAAGATGGAAGAAATGAGATATGAATATATGCAAGCCATAGAAGATCTTGAAAAACAGATCAATGACTATATGGATAATGAGATTCAAATGGGACATGATAGAACATATCATGAGTGGGAGAAAAAGGATCTAAATAAGAAAATAGAATCCCTGAATAAAAATGTAGAAGAGACTGAACAAAAGGTGTTAGAGGCTAATAAGAAACTAGAATCTGTCAATATAGATCTAGGTAACTTCAAATTGGCTAATCAAAAGCTGGAACACCTAATGGAAGTCCAATTTAAAGATAGGGTAAAATCTCAGGTTAATCCCAAAGAAGGCATAGGCTACAGGGCTACTCCACCCCTATACAACAACAAATACATTCATCCAATGAGTGAAGTTGCTGATTGACTTGTCAATGAACCATTAGATGAGTCTATGACTACTGTAGATCCTATCCTTGATACCAGCCCTGAATCTAAAGAAGATCAAATTCAAAATAGAGAGTATGAGTGCACAGCAGTTGAGAAGGAACACAAAACAATGAGTGCACCCATAGAGATCCAAGCCCCCAGTAAGAAAGGAAAAGAGAAGATAAGTGTATGCAATGCTACTCCACAAGTTTCTGTACATTCTAACTGTAACACTGCATCTTCTTTAAAGAATAATAAAAAGTGTAAAAATGTTCCTGTCTGCACATGCCAAAAACATGGTGTTCAAAAGTTTCCCAAACAACAGCAGGTAAGGGGAAATCAGAGGAACAAGAACCAGAAATTGTCAGATAAATCTAGTTCTCCAATTCAAATAGTCAAAAGGTGTTTTCACTGTGGCAGGAAGAATCACTTGGCCAAGGATTGTTTTTATAAACCATCTGTTGCAAAACAGACTGTGATTCATAAAAAGTCCAGTCCTACTCATGTAAAAAATTCAAAGGTCAAACCTTCTACACCAGTTCCAAAGAAAACAGTTGATCACAGGCTTTCAAAAGTTAATAAAAAACAGTCCACACACCAAAAACAAGTTTTGGCAAAGCCTAAATTAAGATTTAAACAAATATGGTGTGTTAAGGACAAATCTTCAGATCAAACTGCTGATGCAAAAGATCAGACTGCAAAGCCAAATTCTGAAGCTGTTAGTGCAAATTCTGAAGCTGTTAGCACTAAAAACACAGATCAAGCTGCTAAGCATCAATCTGGAACTGTTAGTGAATCATCTGAGACTGTTAGAAGAAAAGATGATCAAAATTCCTGGATACCTCATATAATCACTAAATACTCTCCAAAGACTCCATCAGTAGATCTCACTAAATATAAGAAGTCAAAAACAGTATTTAGTTATGTCAATGCACAAGGCCAACCCAAAACCATTTTGGTTTGGGTTTACTCCACTACTGACTAAGCTTTTATTTGTGCAGGGCAACCACAGGTCTCCTCATAAAACAAGATGGCATTTGGACAGTGGATGCTCTAGGCACATGACAGGCAATTCTGAGTGTTTGTCAAATTTCAAAGGCTTTGATGGAGGATTTGTTGCATTTGGAGGCAACTCAAAAGGAGGTAAGGTTACAGGTAAAGGTACTGTTAATGCAGGCAACATGATTTTCCTTGATGTTTTGTATGTTGAACAGCTTAAGTATAATTTATTAAGTGTCTCTCAAATTTGTGACAAACAAAACATTGTTTTGTTTACAGATTCTGAGTGCATTGTCCTTTCAAAAGATTTCAAAATTCCTGAAAATTTTGTTTTACTAAGAACACCAAGAAAGGACAATGTCTACTGTTTGGACATAGATCTTTTATCCAAATCAAATACTTTAAGCTGTTTGATATCCAAAGCATCATCAAATGAGTCTGCTCTTTGGCATAGAAGGATGTGTCACATGAACTTCAAGTCCATGAATTTTTTAGTCAGAAAGAATCTGGTAAGAGGCTTACCATAAAAGGAGTTCATATGTGATGATCATTGTGTAGCATGTCTTAAAGGCAAGCAACCCAAAACTTCTCATAAGGCCAAAGAAGTAAATTCAATCTCATCTGCTCTTCAGCTGATTCATATGGATCTATTTGGTCCAACATCTGTTTTGAGTTTGAATAAAAGGGCTTACTGTTTAGTTATTGTTGATGATTTCACCAGATTTACTTGGGTTTACTTTCTTAGGTCTAAAGATGAAACTGCTGAGCTAGTTAAGTCTTTTATCCTTAAGATAGAAAACCAATCCAACTCAAAAGTTAAGGTGATAAGATCAGACAATGGAACTGAATTTAAAAATCACATTCTAAACAGTTTCTGTGAGTCCAAAGGTATTGCTAGACAATATAGTGCACCAAGAACACCACAGCAAAATGGTGTAGCTGAAAGAAAGAACAGAACATTAATTGAGGCTGCTAGAACAATGTTAGCTGATTCAAAACTGCCAATGACTTTCTGGGCAGAAGCTGTCAATACAGCCTGTTATGTTCTGAATAGGGTTCAAGTTGTTCAATCTCAAGGAAAACCTTTCTATGAGTTATTCCACAACAGAAGTCCCCTAATAGCTTTCCTCAAGCCTTTTGGATGTCCATGTACTATTCTTCATACTAAGACTCACTTAGGGAAGTTTGAAAGTAAGGCTGAAGAAGGATTTTTTGTAGGATATTCAAATCAAAGCAAAGCCTATAGAGTATATAACAGTGTGTCTAAAACCATTGAAGAAAGTGCTAATGTTGAATTTAATGAAAATACAGCAAATGTCAAAGGCACTGGTCCTGATTGGTTGTTTGATTTAGATTCACTAACAAATTCTCTGAGCTTTGTTGAGTATACTGCAGAAACTGATGTAAACAGGTCTGAAGCTTCCAACACAAACTCTCATGCTGCCAATACAAATTCTCAAGCTGTTGGCACAAAGTTTCAAACTGCTGCAGATCCAACCAATTGGGATGAATACACCACTATACCACTTCTGTCTTGTGATCCTCCAGGAGTCCTGAATGCTCAACATGATACAAATCCAGACACTGAAGTGCCACTCCCAAGTCCTAAGAGAACAGCTCCACCCCAAAGAGAAACAGTCCCAGATTCAAGTCAAGCTGTTCCAGAAGCTGAACCATTCACTGGTCCTGATAGAGATGATACAAATCTTGGATCTTCTTTTCCAACAGAGAGAGAACCTACACTCAGAGTTCACAAGTATCATCCTCTCAATCAAATACTGGGTGATCCAATTACTCCTGTACAAACAAGGAAGATGGTTCACAATGAGACTGCTGCTGCTGAACAAGCAGTTCCTGAATTCAGTCTAGCTGCTTTTGAACATGTCTGTTTCATGTCTCAACTAGAACCTAAAAAGGCATCAGAAGCATTGAAAGATTCATCCTGGATTGAAGCAATGCAAGAAGAGCTTCTCCAGTTCAAGATTCAGAATGTATGGACACTGGTCGATCTTCCTAAAGGAAAGAGAGCCATTGGTACAAGATGGGTATTCAGAAACAAGAAAGATGAGAGAGGGATAGTCATCAAGAATAAAGCAAGGCTAGTAGCACAAGGGTACACTCAAGAAGAAGGCATAGATTATGATGATGTATTTGCTCCAGTGGCAAGAATTGAAGCCATCAGACTATTCTTGGCCTATGCAAGCTTCAAAGGTTTTAAAGTGTATCAAATGGATGTGAAGTCTGCTTTTCTATATGGAACAATTGAAGAAGAGGTCTATGTATGTCAACCTCCTGGTTTTGAGGACCACAAGTATCCAGACAGGGTCTACAAGTTAGACAAGGCTCTCTATGGTCTCCATCAAGCCCCAAGAGCATGGTATGACACTCTGTCATCATATCTTCTATAAAATGGGTTCAAGAGAGGCACTCTGGACAAAACACTTTTCACTAAGTCCATCAAAGCTGAGATTCTGCTTGTCCAAATCTATGTTGATGACATCATCTTTGGCTCAACAAATGATTGTTTGTGCAAAGAGTTTGAAGCTTTAATGCACAAAAAGTTAGAAATGGGTTCAATGGGAGAACTCACTTTCTTTCTAGGATTGCAGGTCAAGCAGAAACCCACTGGTCTCTTCATAAGTCAATCAAAGTATGTTAAAGACATACTAGAAAAGTTTGGGTATCAAGACACCAAAGTTGCAAGCACTCCAATGGATCCTCACAAGCAGCTCCATACAGACAAAGATGGCATAGATGTGGACATTCATTTATACAGATCTCTAATAGGATCACTTATGTATCTAACATCTTCTAGACCTAATATTATGTTTGCTGTCTGTGTGTGTGCTAGGTTTCAATGCTCTCCAAAGGATTCTCATTTGGTTGCTGTTAAGAGAATCTTTAAATACCTAAAAGGCCAACCTCATTTAGGCCTCTGGTATCCTAAAGACTCTCCTCTTACCTTAACAGCCTACTCTGACAGTGACTATGGTGGATGCAACATTGACAGAAAATCCACAACCGGTGGATGTCAATACTTAGGAGCAAGACTTGTCTCTTGGCAATGCAAAAAGCAGACAACTGTTTCCACATCCTCCACTGAAGCAGAATATGTAGCAGCTGCAAGCTGCTGCTCACAGGTAATGTGGATTCAAAATCAATTGAGAGACTATGGTATGAACTTCTTATCCACTCCTATTTATATTGACAATTCAAGTGCAATCAGCATTGTGCAAAACCCAGTGAAATTCCCAAAAACCAAGCATATAGAAATCAGATTTCACTTTATAAGGGATTGTAATGAGAAGAAGTTAATACAAGTTACCAAAATACATACTGATGATCAGTTTGCTGATCTATTTACAAAACCTTTTGATGTAGGAAGGTTCACTTTCCTAGTATCAAACATTGGTATGCTAAACATGGATTAACTTGTCTTCATTATTATCAACTTTATATGCTTATTTAAGGGGGAGTCACTGTTTCATTAAAAGATGCCTAAGTTTTAACTAACAGCTTGAGTATTTTCTCAAGCTGCTAGTTCATTTTCTCGGACTGTTAGTTATTCACTTGATCTGTCAAAGTGTGCAGGGTATTTCGGTAATTTCAAATGTGTGTGCGCGGGACCCAACCTTTTCAAAACCTTTAAAGTTCCCAGTTTCGTTCAGTTGTAACTACCAGTTACAAACTTTCCTTCCACGACCTTTCTTTTCTCTCTGAACGATTCACACACTCTTCTTTGCAACCCTAAAACCTCCGTTCAATCTTCAATGGAGTTTGTCAATGAATACAATTGCCTTCCATACTCTCTAAAACACTCTGAACTACAGCCGTTCCATGACATGATGGATTTTCTAAGGCACTCCCATATTCATCGTGCCCTCAAGATCAATCCTACAATATACATATCCCATATTGAGCAGTTCTGGAACCGTGCCTCTGTCCAGACTATCAATGGAGTTCCTTCTATACTTTCCAAAATTGATGGCACTCCCATCACCATCACTGAGGAATCCATTCGATACCATTTGCATCTTCAAGATGCCACAGGTATAACAGACCTAACCCTTGATGCTTTACATACTGGTCTTTACAATATTGGATATAGGGGTCCTGCTGATTCCTTTACTTTCTTGGAAGCACACTTTTCACCTAAATGGAAATATCTTGTGCATATTATTCAGCAGTGTATAAGCCCCAAAAGAACCGGTTGGTCAGAATTTTCTTCCAACATTGCCACAGCCTTAGTGTGCTTTTCAACGGGCCAACAGTTCAATTTCTCAAATATGATTTTTCAGGGGATGTTAAGGCATCATTCCCTAAAGAATGGGAAGTTTTTAATGTATCCTAGATTTTTGGCAGAACTAATTGCACACACTTGCACCACTTCTCATTTACATAAGAGGATACATGTTTCTCACAGGCACTCACTATCTTCCATCAAAAGACTTTTAAAACAAAGTGCAAATTTTTTGAGTGTTGATGTTCCATTGCCTTCTGCAATGATGAACATCATCCCAAGAAACAGAGGAGAGGGTCCTAAGCAGGCTCAGCCTATCAATACTGCTTCACCCCCAGGACCCCAACCCCCTCCTCATGATACACAAATTCCTTCTACTCCTTTTCATCAGCCAAGATCCACACTAAAATTTCTATATAAAAGGAAAAGAGGACCAGGAGCTCCTTCCTCCTCAGTCCTCAGACAAGAACCATATAACCCTGTGCAGGAGGACACTTCTGCACAGAATATCCAAAGGGCACACATTGAGGACACTCCCATCCTCACTCAAGAGGTGGACATCTCACCAGAGATGATCCATATGGGTTCTGTGGCTGGCACTACTGCTGTCTCTGCACAAGAGGCACAGGACAGTGCCAATATCATTAAGACCACACCCATGTCAACAGCAAGTGTGCAAACACAAGCTGGAAGTCCCCAGAACCAAGAACAGAGGGGTCCTGATGTTTCTACTTCTGGTATTCATGCCAGTGATAGATCACAAGCACCACAGGTGTTTTCTGATCTTGAGGCTAGTCTGCAACTTATGCTTTTGACGGATCCTAAGATGAAACCTGTTGTAGCTATGTTGGAATACCAAAAGTCCATCATTGCTGCACAGGGTGCACAGATTATAGCACTAAAGCAAGCAGAAGTGGCTCAAAATCAGAGAATGGGTTATCTCCATAAGGGGTTTACCCTTTGTGGAAATAAGATCATTCAATTAGAGCGGTTGATTCAAACCCAAGTGGCAAAGGTTGTAGGTCCTCCTGACCAAACCAATGCTTCCAAAAAGGGGGAGAATCAGGAGTTTCATAAAGCAGTCCAAGCAGCTCCAACAGAATCAGTCCAAGCAGCCTCAGTCCAAGCAGTCCAAGCAGCCTCAACAGTTCCACCTTCTAGGCTAACAGTCCCAACAGCTTCTCAAGCTGTTAGCCTAGAAACTCAAGCTGCTTCTTCAAAAGCAACTGGAGTTGTTATAAGGGAAGGTGTTCAAGCTCCAATCAGTACAGTCCAAGCTACAACCTCTGCTACAAAAGACAAGGGCAAGGGCATTCTCATTGAGTCTCCAAAGCCCAAATTTTCTTCCAGAGAAGCCCAGATTGCCTTTGATGCCGAAATTGCAAGAAAATTAGCAGAAGAACAGGATCAAGAGTTAGACCAGCAAACCCAGCCTCCAATGGACGATGATGAAACCTTAGGTGATTACCTAAAGGGGTTTATGGTCAAACAAGGAGAAAAGAAGAGGAAGCTGCCAACAGGGCACTCTAAGGCTGAGCATAGAAGAATTCTGATCAATTTTGCCTTTGCAGCTGGCATTCCAAAGAAGATGGCTCAGTCCATGACCACTGAAAGGCTGCAAGAGATCCATGACAAAGAAATGGACAAAAGAAAGAAAACAAAAGTCTCTCAAGACATCCAACCATCCCAAGAAACAGTTCAAACTGGTACAAGTCATGTTCAAGCTGCTACCAGTGCACCTGCTCCTTCTGATCAAGCTGTTGCTTCCATTCCTGCATCTGAGTCATTATCACAAGCAAAGCTGCATCAAGTTAAAAAGGTGTTGTTTGAGCAACAACTACAAAAGGCCATGGAGATAGAGAAATTGATTGACCATCATCACTTTACAAAGCCTCTTATCAACTACTGGTATGCTAAGCCACTGGACAATATTGACTTAAGAGTTCAGTTTGTAGTGAGAAGGGAATCTGGTCCAGAAGAAGAGTATGACACATTTTGGCATATGGTTCAAAAGTTGACCAGAGATGAGCTAACAAAGATGCACAATATTGGGTCTGTAACACAAGTAAGATCTGCTCTACCACAAGTGAAACAAGTCATCAAAGATCTGAAGTCCATTGTTGACCCTGAGTTTATTAGAAAAGATATAGAGGATTCCAACAAGAAGGGAATGAAGATCAAGCAAGTTGATCTGTTTGTCAAATCAAGGACTTACAGAATCAAATTTTCAGATGGATCTGGTATGTTCTTTAATCTTGAATTCTATGATCTACCAAAGGAAATGCTACTCCAGATGAAATCTGTTAGGATATCTTGTGATAGAGATGAGATGAAGAAAGAATTTTTGAAGGCTGTAAATCAGAAACTTGCACAGTTATAAGTTTTTGAAAGCCTTGGTTTGTAAATAACAGTTTACTTATTCATTTCCATTTTTGTATAGAACTTAAAGTCTTGTATAAAGAATTTAAGTTAGGGGGAGATTGTTGGGAAATAGTCTAAGTAAGTTCATGCTGTTAGTTAGACTTCTCAAACTGTTAGTAGAGTTTACATGTAAATACAAAGTTCATGTTGTTAGTTGAAGAAACTCGAGCTGCCAGTGTAAAAGTTCAAGCTGCCAGAGTAAATCAACTCGAGCTGCTCTGTTCAAGCTGTCAAGTGATTCAAGCTGCTCAACAGTTTCATAAACAGAAAGTGCTGATTTTCAGGAAAAAATATCTACACGAAGATTCCAACATATCTACTATCAGAGAAGTCATAGTCCTTCAAGGAAACAAATCAAGAAGCAATATAAATGCATAGAATAGGTCTTTCTATTGTATAGGAGTTTTCTGCATATTCAAGTTTGTAATTGCTTTTTGTTTAAGTTTTCATAAGCCTCTAAGGTTGTAAAACCCTAAGAACAATTTGTGTTCTTCGTCTAATCAAACAGATTAGAGGTGATTGTAATCATTGAAATCAGCAATACAAGCAGTCTTGATTATTTCTTGTGTTTATCTGCTATTGATTCTGAAAGCTTTTGTTAAAATAATTAAGTGTTATTCCGCAAACTTCTTAATTAAACTTTGATTCAAAGCAAGATTATTGATTTATACTCTGATAAATTCAAATCAGTTAGTCTTGGTTAATTACTTTTAGATCCTAACACTTATGTTTGAATTTATCTTTGAACTTTATGTTTGAACTTCTTGTAATACATTACACCAAGTTCAAACATACAAACAATCAATATCAAACACACATAATCAAGCATATATCAAACACTCGTCAACATTCAATACCAAGTAACTTGACTTACACAAAACGCTATCAAAAGTTAGACTGCTATCGTGACACAGGATGTACTAACATGAAAATAGGAATTGTTCTACAAACAGCCCGACACCAATTCATCCAAATTTTTTCCAGATTTCAATCGGAATTGAAATCAGATTCCCAACAATAGGCAACACCACAGAACCGAAGGCGAAATTCAAAGCAACGAATTTTATCAAAAGAACAATAAACCTCATCGCAATACATGCAATAGATATAGTAAACCCAAGAATTCATAATAGCATACTGAATCGTAGGCAACAAGAAATCAGAAAGATAGAACCTGATTGCATAAGGCACCACCTTAGAAGAAATCCACAGACACTTTGCCACCACCGTAGGACTGAACCCACGGATGCGACCAGTCGATGCCAACCACCACCGTAGAACCACCATTGCTACCAAACAAAACCATAAATAACAACACCGATTAGGAGTAGGCAACAGAGGGATTTTTAGGTTTAGCAAACCATAGCCAACCGATGAGAAGTTCAAGCGATAATAGAAGAAAGATTGCATCGATTCATCATAGGGTTACATCAATTCATCACAAGGCAGCGATTGAGAAGAACAAGTAACACCGGTTCACAGTAAAGTAAAGGAGGAAAGCACCGAATAAGTTGAAAGCAGATGCTCAAGATGTTATAGTGACAAATTAAGTGAGCAATGTGTCAGGATAGAACTTATGTATAAGCATGTTGCGGTTTTAACCAAAGAACATAAGTTGAGCTAGCTGAATCAAGAGTTAAAGTTGCAGAGGTAAATAGTAAGTTAGAAAAGTTTAGGAGCTCTTCACTAAATCTAGGGAAAATCTTAGATGCTCAACGTCAATCTAAGAAACCAGTAGGTTTAGGTAATCAAGAGAGTCCTCCACCTTTCAACGATAACTATCTGCCTCAACCTCAGGATAAAACTGATAAACCAGTCGAGTCAGAGGTAGCAGCTGAAACTGTATCTGAATCTGATAAGGATAAATCAACTAAGGTGTCTACTAATAACTCTACGATTAAGAAGGTCAAGTTTGTGCAGTCTTCTAGTGACAAAATTCTAGGAGAAGCTAAACCTGAAGTTAATAATCAAAAAGAGGAAATAGACACGATAGTTGAAAAGAAAGAACATGACACAAGTGAGACACCAAAATCAGAGGGCACTCATAAGAAGTCGATTGATAAGATGTCTTGCTTTAGATGTCATGAGAGGGGACATGTTGCGTCTAGCTGTCCATATAAGAAAGTAGAGTCTACACCCTCTAAACCAGAGTCTAGACCTATTGTTGGAAAGCCTGAACAACATAAACCAGTATCTAGTGTTGCTAGCACAAGCGGTTCTCAAAACACTAAGAAAATTGTGAATGCCACACCCAAGACCGCTGCTAGACAAATACCTATATCAGTCAGACCAAATGAAGTGGTTAGGACTAATTCGCCAAATAGATTCCCTAATCAATCAAGGTCAGGACCTCAACAAGCTTATACGAGTACAACACCTAGAAGAACTTACACTCCAGTTAGGTCTCACACTCCTCAAAGACATCGGACACTAGGTAGAGCCCAGGGATATCAATCTGAAATGCCATATAATAGAAACTATTCAAGGGCTCAACAGCAAATGCCTACCCAAAGGCCAAGAGTGATATTAAATCACTTAGCACCACAACAGGTTCTCAATCAAACACCCAAGTCACCTGAAAGGAGATATGGGTATTTGAAGGAGTTAACGTATGTGGATGAGAATGGTATTACCAAGTCAATCATGGCTTGGGTTTCCCGTGATCACTAACTTGTTTTCTTTCATGTACATGAGTTAACTACAGTTCTAAACAACAAATGGTTCGTCGACAATGGTTGCTCTAGGCACATGACTGGGGAAAGGAGTCTGCTCACAGACTTCAAGGGAGGGAACAAGGGATTCGTATCATTCGCTGGGAACAAGGGAGGACACATCACTGGTACTAGAATGGTCACTAATGGGACTATCACACTTGATCAAGTTTACCATGTTGATAAACTTGATCACAATCTCATTAGTGTATCTCAAATCTGTGATAAGAAGAACTTAGTAATTTTTACTGATACTGAGGCGTTAGTGCTGAAACCAGGATTTAAAGTACCTGAAGAGTGGATACTGATGAGAGCCCCAAGGAAGAATGATTTGTACATGATGGACATGAATAAATCGGATTATCGATGGGAACAATATGTCTTCTATCCAAAGCTTCAGAGTCAGAATCCATTTTATGGCACAGACGCATGGCACACTTGCACATAAGGAAAATGAACTACATCACTAAATATGGTCTGGTGCAAGGTGTCCTATTGAAGAGTTTTCAGTTCGACGACAAGTGTGTACCGTGCAAGAAAGGCAAACAACACAAGAAGTCACACAAGTCAAAGACTCAGAACTCGATAGCTTCCACCTTCGATTTACTACATATGGATCTCTTCGGTCCTATCAATAAAAGGAGTATAGGTGGTAGTTGGTATTGTTTAGTTATCACTTGCGATTACTCGCGTTTTTCATGGGTTTTCTTTTTAGGTACAAAGGACGAAACAGCTGGAAAGTTGATTGGGTTCTTAGACCAAGTCGAAAACTCTAATAGGACGAGGGTAAAACGTATCAGGAGTGATGTTGGAACTGAATTTAAAAACACATTTATTGGTGTATATTGCCTATCCAAAGGCATAGTGCATCAATTTAGTGCACCATATGAGCCACAACAAAATGGGGTGGCAGAACGGAAAAACAAGACTTTGATTGAGGCAGCAAGGACCATGCTCTCGGATTCAAAGCTTCCTACCATGTTTTGGGGGGAGGCAGTGAATACCGCATGTCATGTTTTAAACCGGGTCCTTACTGTCAAGTCACTGAACAAAACCTGTTACGAAGTTCTGAATAAAAGACCACCAAATTTAACAGGCTTTGAACCGTTGGGGTACCGTGTACTTTATTGAAAACAAAACATCAACCTAAGTTGGTGAAAAGGCTGACGAAGGATATTTCCTAGGTTATGTGCCTAACTCACCAAACAAAAGGGTTTTAACAAAACAAATGGTACGGTAGAAATTGGGTTTAACATTGATGTTACAAGTTATTCACATGAGCCCCAAACAGGTCCTGAGTAATTATTTGATTATGACTTATTGTTTGAATCATTTAACATACCAGTTAGTGGAAATGCAGGTACAATGGAGGATGACTTCTCGTCATTAAACTTGAATGATGACAATCAAGGTTTTCCAAAGACAAGCATTCCATCAACTTCTGAGCCTACAACGACAGAAGATGGGTCTCCAACAGAGAATGAACCTGAGTTACCTACAACGAGAATCAGATAAGTACTTCTAACGCCAAATACAGTGGTCATGAGGAAGAGACTGTACCGTCTGAAGTCGTACCCCCGTTAGGTGAAATAGGATCAAACTTAGGAGATAATATTAGGGTCGACGAGATTGAGACATCGAGGATAAACAAGGATCATCCGATTGAGAGTATCATAGGGAATCTGAATACTAGTGTGAGAACTAGGAGTAGTGTGAATAATAACACGGTGCTGTTATCGATGATCAACGACTCCGAGGCTTATCACACTTCTCTTTATTCATGTTTTATCTCGCAAGTAGAGCCGAAGAATGTGTAAATGGCACTGAAAGACAACTCTTGGGTTGAAGCCATGCAAGAAGAGCTGTCACAATTCAGAAAGCTTGAAGTGTGGGAGCTAGTGCCGCTACCTCGAGGAGAAGTTGCAATAGGAACCAAATGGGTTTTTAAGTGAAAAAGAGATGATCGGGGTATTGTTACTCGCAACAAGGCAAGACTTGTGGTAAAGGGATTCAACCAAGAAGAGGGAATTGATTACAATGAGGTGTTTGCACCAGTGGCAAGGCTCGAGGCAATTCGTCTGTTTCTGGCCTTCGCGTCCTTCAAAGGGTTTAAAGTCTATCAGCTGGATGTAAAGAGTGCATTCCTGTATGGCAAGGTGAAGGAACTAGTGTACGTCGAACAACCGCCTGGGTTTACTGATCCAAAGTATCCCGACAGAGTGTATCGACTCGATAAGGCTCTGTATGGATTACATCACGCACCAAGGGCATGGTATGAGACGATGTGAACTCATCTTTTAGACAACGGGTTTGGAAGAGGGAGAATCGATAGTACATTGTTCGTGAAGATAAAGGTAGAAGACTTTATCTTCGTACAAGTGTACATTGATGACATCATTTTTGGGTCATCAAACGAACAGATGTGCAAAGATTTTGAGAAGGTTATGAAGTCAAAGTTTGAGATGAGTGCTATGGGAGAGTTAAACTTCTTTCTGGGTTTGCAAGTTTAACAAGGGAAGGCGGGCATGTTTATCCATCAGACGAAGTATGTCTATGATATTCTGGAGCGCTTCGGGATGGAAGGAACAAAGCTGACCGCTCACTTCAGTACTCCGATTCAAGTGAATCACAATCTCGGACCGAGTACAGAAAGTGATACTGATGTGGATCTAACTCTATATCGGGCCATGATCGAGTCACTCATGTATTTAAATGCTTCTAGACCTGACATTATGTTTGCTGTGTGTATTTGTGCTAGGTTTCAAGCTAATCCGAAAGAAATGCATATGAAAGCCGTGAAGCGGATTCTGAGATATCTCAAGTCAAAACCGAAGTTGGGACTTTGGTATCACGCTGATGGAGATCTGGAATTGGAAGCATACACGGATTTAGACTATGGTGGTTGCAGCTTGAACCGGAAATCAACAACTGGAGGTTGTCAGTTCCTAGGAGGGAGACTCGTATCCTGGCAATGCAAGAAACGGACTTCGGTAGTGGTGTCAACATGCGAGGCCGAATATGTAGCTGCTGGTAGTTGCTGCTCACAGGTTTTGTGGATACAACAACAATTGCAGGATTATGGTTTGACTTACACTCATACTCCCATTAGGATAGATAAGCAGTCTACAATTGTTGTAACTAATAATCCAGTTAAACACAGTCCCACACTTTGATAGCTTATCTTAAAAAATGAAAAACAAAAGAAAAAAAAGAGAAATCCATAAAAATTTCAAAAAAAAAACGGAATATTAAAAAATGAGTTAAGTCTCAGATACATAGGTTCAAAGTGACGAAAATTAGCACAGTCGAAACAATCTCTAAGTGTTAAGCTTTCACACATAATGCACCTTAAAATTCTAAGTGATATGCACTTTCTTGTTTGATGTGTTGGTAGGCATCATACACAAAGGAAATCCTAACAGCTAATAAAATAATCAAGAAAAAGTCATATGTATAACTAACTTAGATGTATGAACAAATGGTCTTAATTTCTATGTTAGAGACATACAGACAATGATTTTAAATGAGGTATGCAAATTTTCTAGGGGATGTATAGCGTCATCAAAATACATCTTAAAAGAAAAGAAAAGAAAAATTTTTGATAAAGAAGAGGGAGTCAAAATAAGTCGCTTTGTTGTACGTAAGTACAGACATGTCACCTCTGTTTTGACTCAAGTTAGCAAAATAAGTCGCTTTGTTGTACGTAAGTACAGACCTGTCACCGCTGTGTTGCTAACTTAAATTAAACTCTAAGATAAATTTAGACACTCTGTTGTATGTAAATACAGAACTGTGTCTGACATTTGCCTTTTAAAGAAAATTTGCAATACCAAAAACTTATAATCATTGTGTGTATGCCTTGATCATAGACGTATATCAAAGTGTGGGACACGTAAGGTAGTTTCTTGATAAATAAAAAGGCCAAGGGAAATTCCAAAGTGTTAAATGTTTAAAGGGAAAATCATACCGACAATCGACTTGGAATGTATATCACGACAAACAATCAGAGGAATAAAAAATTCCTAAGTGTGAAAGTGAAATACTGAAAGTGCGTTTGATACCGCTATTTGATTGAACCTTCTTTGACTTTCTCGTAAAAATATTTTGTTAGTATAGGTCGTAATTTTTAAAGTACTTTCGAGTAGTTTAAGTTTTATTCTTATTTTATTTTATTTTTGTTCATTCTATTTTACTTTAAGTAGGATAAAGGTCAAAGTTACTAGGATGCATTTTTTAGTTGAAGAAACAAATATTGCGTGAAAATCTGTTGTTTGGTGTGAATGATCTTGCAAAGTTTGTAAAATTCCGTTACATGAAAAAGTTGAATTTTATTCAAAAATTTTCAATTAAGTTCGAAATTCAGACAAATTCGTACTTAACTTCGAATTTGTCAGGAAGTTCAAACTTATGCTAAGTTCAAAGGTGGTTGATATAAATAGGTCAACAGTACTTCATTTAAGGCACCTACTTTCGAATTTCACTTCTCGAACTTGTGCTTCGGCGATTTCGAACTTATTCTCGAACTTGCCGTTTCTTGAATTTCTTTCTATTCCTTGAAGTTTTCACTTTATTTCTCGAACATACACGTATACTTAGGTATAGTACTCATCATAATACAAAGTATATGTAGTTTAGGACATTATTGTGACAAAAATCGGACTTATTTGATGTTTTAAATATTTGAAACAAGGTGGTTTGAAATCACGAGTTTTGAAAGATAAAACTACAAATAAATGCTAAATAACTTCGATTAGAACCCAATACGACTAGATTATACTGTTGATCAAATCAAATGGGGTTAAAATCTTAGTTTTTAAGTTGAATATGACCGACTTCGAACTTGTTCTTCAGGTTCGAACTTGTCAGAAAGTTCGAACTTGTTGAAATATCTATAAGTTCGAAGTCAGTCAAGTTCGAACATATATCTCGAATTTATTTATATTCGAATGGTTTTTAAATGATTTCGAATTTGTCTAAGTTCGAATGTGTTGAACTTCGAAATTATGCAAGTTCGAAGTTATGCAAATTCGAAATTAACAAATTTCATTTTATTTATAATTACTAATTTTTTTTTGATGATTCTGTGTGCAGATATGTAACATCCGGCATTAAACCAGGTTAGCAACTACGACCTAATCAATATTTAATAGCCAATTATAACCTAATCAGTGGTCATTAGAAATTAATCAAGATGATTAACAATGTTTATTAGGAAATTCAACTCAATTAGAATCAAATTTATCGATGCGATGAATCGGGAAATCAATTAATTCGATTAATTTACGTTATGAAGGATTAATTCAACTAAGTTAATAATTAAATTATGATTAGTGACACTAATCATACACTAATACAATTACTTAACATTAATTATGCAAGACACAAATAATTCATTAAAACAATGCATCCAAAAGTATTTATGAATTTACAATAAAAGGAAAATACAAGAATACATTTCTAAATATTTTTATACAAAAAAAAAATGAAAATACATGTATATACATGTACATGGCCGGCCCTATAGGGAGTACAATGTAGTGGTTGACTTCAAATATTTTAATACTACTTTAAACACCATCATTTTGTTAAAAAGTGCACACAACATCCTACCTTCCATGCTTTTCATCATTTCACCAGCTTTCCAAGACAAAATTTCCTCTATAAATAGAGAGCCTTCTCTTCATTTTTATCACACAAAAAACCTCTCTTCCTCCCTCTCAAATCCGGCCACCACACATACACACCCTACAAACATTTTCTTCCAAGTTTTCATCAAGAAATTCAAGTGTTCTTGGTGCATATCTTGCAAGAATTTCAACTTCTTCTCAAAATCATACTCCAAATACATCAAAGTAAGTAAATACTAGCTTATTACATCTTATATTTATGTTTATCTAAGTCTTGCATAATATATATAATTTACCAACAACAACAAATTCCATAAAAACTCAAGTTTATAAATTTCTAGTTTTGTTTTTAAGTTGTTTTCTTCAAATGTGTTTATAAATATATAAAAACATCACATAAGTGTAAATATTATAAAAACAAGTGATATATATGTGTTTTATAACTTTTATACAAGTAGTCTTTGAATAAACAACAAGAGTCACTAGTTATTTCAAGTTTATAAACTACGAATTTTCGGCAGAAATTTATATCGACTTTGAAAAATCATTACTAATTCATAACTTTACGAAATGAGTTGATTCTTGTCAAAAACGTTAGATCTATGTTGTAACTATAGATCTGGTAGTTTTCGTAATTTATTTTGGAGTTTAAGACCCCCAAAAATTATTTGGGAAACCGAAAGTTTGACAGCTCAAAAATGGCCAACATAGGGTTTTCAACAAGCTTTTTCCGCAACCTAAACATCTTGAAAAATGACCGCCCTTGACTTTAAAAATTCTTTGTATATAGTAGTTTAGTGTCCAAGAGAACCAAAGCCTAACACGCTTTGGAGCTTGGTCAAAAACAGCCTCAAAATCGGCCGAAAAACCTTTGAAAAAGCTGGAAAATTATATACATCTATATAAACTTGACATTTTAAGTGGGTTTTATTTATAAACTTGTAATGTTGGGTGATTTAAGACATAAAAAAATATAAATATATATATTATCATATATTAGAGATATTAAGTCCCTATTATCATTTAGGACTCGATTAAACTCACCCGGTGCATCACCCATCAACTTACGCTAATTTGCATTTTTCGCTCGTTTTTGCCATCACAAGCTCGGTGAGTCCTCATATCCCCTATTTTCACACTGTTATGTTTTTGGGTTGAAATACATGCTACGTTTTCATATGGACACAGAAACAACTTCATTTCTATTATGTATTACACATGTGGTTCCATAAGCCCTTATATCATGAACCGTTAATTGCATTTATTTGTAAGCGCGGATATATTGTGGATAGATCTATCGGGAGTCATGTCCCCCATTCGGGTTAGTTCGGATTGGCTAACAGCGAGTGCATATATATTTAACACATGGTATTACGTATGGGAATACTGCACAGGGCAAACTCATTTAATTAAGCTTCAGTTGCATGATGGTTTATATGTAATATATAACATGGAATTATGATTTTATAAATTCAAACTTAACTGTTGTTGTCCATACAACTCAGATTTACGTGTAAACCTATGAGCTCACCAACAATTTTGTTGACGTATTTTAGCGTGTATTTTCAGGAAATTAAGGCAAGTGTGCCTTCAGACGTATTATTTTTCAAGCTTCCGCACCTAAGGAGTCGCATGCATTTTCGAAACTTGGAGATTTAGCTGCATTATTTTGAATACTTTAATTATGTACTTAAATCTCTGTATTGTGCAAACTTCTTTTTCTTCATATCAGACTATCTATAACCTTACCATATTTTAAAGTTTTATCGATGTATTTTTGAAAAATGTCCATATAGTGGTCGTTCGTTAGGATTATGGTTACGCTTCCGCGACGTCACGATTTGTTGCCAACCGGGGTAACGGGGTGTGACAGATTGGTATCAAAGCCATAGTTATAGTGAACTAGGTTGCATTAGTACCCTAGACTATAACTGCACCTGAGTATTACTGATTATGAAAATATTTTGTAACTAACTAAAAGACTATGAATGGACCTTGATATCAGAAAACATGTCCAACCAAGAGATAATCATTTTGTCTGACTCGGAAGAGGAGAATACCCCCACCTGCCGATACAACCCGGAGGTGTTCACTGAGGAGGACCCAACTGAGGAGGAAGACCCCTCGGAAGACGAGGAACCCATGGAAGAGTCCGACGAGGAGGAACCAATGGAAGAGGACGACGGCGGAGTGGATCCACCACCCCCAATTATCCCCGCCTACACCCCATACCATCCAGAGGTTCCGTCGTTCAAGCCGTACCGTCCCCACCCTAACGGCCCGAAGATGATGTTTACACCCCGAAAGAGGGTGATCATACCAAGGCAGGAGTCTATTCCCATCCCGACTCCTCAACCAAGTCCCCCACCCTTGAGAGGAATGGATAAGCAGTTTGAAATCAAGCCAGATGGATGTCGGTACTTCATGGATAGAATTTGGCTACCAAAATTCAGAGGATTGAGAAAGCTGGTCATGGATGAAGGGCATAAAACAAGATATGCTATTCACCCAGGGTCAGATAAGATGTATCACGATTTTAAGGGAATGTACTGGTGGCTAAACATGAAGGCTGACATTGCTACAAATGTCAGCAAGTGTTTAACATGTTTGAAAGTTAAGGCTGAACACAAGAAACCATCAGGATTGTTGGTGCAACCAGAAATACCCCAGTGGAAGTGGGAGAACATCACCATGGACTTCATCACCAAGTTGCCAAAGACTTCTGGAGGTTATGACACCATTTGGGTGATTGTGGATCGACTCACAAAGACCGCACACTTCTTGCCAATTAAGGAGACTGATAAGATGGATAAGTTAACACGAATCTATCTTAAAGAAGTCGTCTCAAGGCATGGAGTGCATGTATCAATTATATCGGATAGGGACAGCCGGTTCACATCAAGATTTTGGCAGTCATTACAAGAGGCATTGGGTACACGCCTAGATATGAGCACAATCTATCACCCACAGACGGATGGTCAGAGTGAAAGGACAATTCAGACTTTGGAAGACATGCTAAGGGCATGTGTTATCGACTTTGGCAAAAGTTGGAACGGGCACCTGCCATTAGTTGAGTTTTTCTATAACAATAGCTATCACTCGAGTATTAAGACCGCTCCATACGAAGCACTCTACGGGCGAAAGTGTCGATCACCACTATGTTGGGCTGAGGTAGGAGATAGTCAGATTACTGGACCCGAGATCATCCAGGAGACTACAGAAAAGATAGCCCAGATTCGAAACCGATTAAAGATCGCGCGGGATCGACAGAAAAGCTATACAGATGTTCGACGGAAGGATTTGGAATTTCAAGAGGGAGATCTAGTAATGTTGAAGGTCTCGCCTTGGAAAGGCGTAATCCGTTTTGGGAAACGAGGAAAACTCTATCCTCGTTATATCGGACCATTCAAGATCACCAAAAGAATTGGCCCGGTCGCCTACCGACTTGATATGTCCCCAGAGCTTAGTAATGTTCATAATACCTTCCATGTATCCAACCTTAAGAAGTGCCTGGCTGATGAAACACTTGTCATACCCATGGATGAGCTGGAGCTAGATGATAAGTTGAACTTCATTGAAAAACCAGTAGAAATAATGGACCGAGAAGTCAAGAAACTAAAACACAGCCGGATCCCGATAATAAAAGTCAGATGGAAGAGGTCCTGAGTTTACATGGGAACGCGAATATCAGTCCCGGGAAAAATACCCTCATCTGTTCTCAAATACACAAGCAGTGGAGAACAGGAGCTAATTTCGGGACGAAATTCCCTTAACAGGGGGAGACTGTAACATCCGGCATTAAACCAGGTTAGCAACAATGACCTAATCAGTATTTAATAGCCAATTATAACCTAATCAGTGGTCATTAGAAATTAATCAAGATGATTAACAATGTTTATTAGAAAATTCAACTCAATTAGAATCAAATTCATC
Organism: Centrapalus pauciflorus; assembly: GCA_020465985.1. NCBI lineage: Eukaryota > Viridiplantae > Streptophyta > Magnoliopsida > Asterales > Asteraceae > Centrapalus > Centrapalus pauciflorus. The sequence continues at coordinate 214,376 of JAANYP010000618.1, read as the reverse complement.
GGTGCGATGAATCGAGAAATCAATTAATCCGATCAATTTACGTTATGAAGGATTAATTCAACTAAGTACATAATTAAATTATGAAAAGTGACACTGATCATACACTAATACAATTACTTAACATTAATTATGCAAGACTAAAACAATTCATTAGAACAATGCATCCAAAAGTATTTATGAATTTACAAGAAAAGGGAAATACAAGAATACATTTCTAAATACTTGTATACAAAAAAAATGAAAATACATGTAATACATGTACATGGCCGGCCCTATTGGGGGTACAATGTAGAGGTTGACTTCAAATATTTTAATACTACTTTAAACACCATCATTTTGTTTAAAAGTGCACCCAACATTCTACCTTCCATGCTTTTCATCATTTCACCACCTTTCCTAGACCAAATTTCCTCTATAAATAGAGAGCCTTCTCTTCATTTTTATCACACCAAAAACCTCTCTTCCTCCCTCTCAAATCCGGCCACCACACACACACACCCTACAAACATTTTCTTCCAAGTGTTCTTCAAGAAATTCAAGTGTTCTTGGTGCATATATTGCAAGAATTTTAACTTCTTCTCAAAATCATACTCCAAATACATCAAAGTAAGTAAATACTAGCTTATTACATCTTATATTTGTTGGTACATCCCGTGTGACGATAGCAGTCTAAGTGGTCTTACATTGTGATTTTGCATGTGTTTGCTATAAATATATTATATATGATTGATGCTTATTAGAGTTTGTATGTTTGAACTTGATGTAACGTATTACAAGAAGTTCAAACATAAAGTTCAAAGATAAAATCAATCATAAGGTAATATCATAAGTTTTATCACTTAAGAGTTTAAGTATTTTGGCTAGATTCGAATTACTTAAGGGAATACATTCGAATCTGAGATAGATTCGAATGAGACCTTAGATTCGAATGGGCTAGATTCGAGACTGTCAATATGGACAGACTCGAATGGGCCTTGGGCCAGATTCGAGCTTGGCCCACAACAGACTCGAATCAGGGTCTATAATTAGGGATAGACTCGAATAATTAGAGGACTTTTGCAGAATTCGTGAGGAATTAAGCAAGAGGCGATCTCGAGTTTATCAGCTAGGTGAGTGCCGTTTCGGAGAGAATTAGTACGTAGGATCGTTCGTGTGTCGTTCGTTCAGCGTCTAATAGTCTCCGTGTTCCGTTGGTTGAGAGTTGTCCGTCTAACCGTCAACGAGGATTCCGCACTCGTTCACGGATCCGCGTCTAGATAGATCTTGCAGTCGTAGACCTTACAAGTGGTATCAGAGCCTACGGAGTGTTCTTGGTGTTCTTCGTGTTCATCAGATACATTCTAGGTTTCTTGACGCTAGTTGGACGGTTTTGCTCTCAAAAACGTGTTTTTGAGCTTAGCAAATTCATATTCGGGAAACACTTTGTGGTTTTTCACGTTTTTGATCGAAATCATTATTTTTCGTTTGAAAAATAGTGATTTAATCTGTAAAACGTCAAAAAATCAAAGTGTTAGCCGTTTTTCGAGTTTGCGGCGCTCGAATCTATAGGGGTAATTAGGGTTTCACTCTAGTCTCGAGTCTAACCTAAATACGCTCCTTTCGAGTCAATTTCAGTGAGTTTCGAGTCTACTTTGTTTCGAATCTGTTACTTCATTCGAATTGGATCTCGAGTCTATAGTGTTTCGAGTTTATTTCGAGTCTGGTACTGTTTCGATTCTGTGCTTCGATTCTGCTGACATTCGAATCTGCTGAGCCTTCGATTCTAAGGACCATCGAATCTAAGGAGTTGTTCGAATCTGACATAATTTCGAATCTAATTGACTTTTAAGACTTAATCGAATTTAATCTCAACAGATTTAATATTAATTAGTTTCGAATCTATCTAGATTCGAATAAGTTAGTCTAAATCAGTTTCGAATTAAATTAATTAAGTTCAAATTCAATTTTTTCAGAAAAGATGTCAAATCTTCAGAAATTCCTTGAGATGGATCACGAAGTTGGGAAGGCAAATGCACCGCCAAAGCTGATGAAAGTTGAGGACTATTACTGGTGGAAGGACAGATTTACAGATTTTGTACGATTCAATGATATGCGCATGTGGGTGTGCATAGATGAAGGGTACATTCCGCCAGTATCTGAAGTTGAAGGCCGTCAAAAGGTCTTGTCATATCAGATGATGAAAGAGGATGACAAGAAACTATTTGAAGCTGAAAACAAAGCTTTCTCCATAATCCGTATGGCTTTACCTCAAGATATTTTACACACATTTCGGACTCAAAGGACGTCGAAGGAACTTTGGGAGTCTCTCCAGAAAAGGTGTGAAGGTAATCCTCGGGTGCGTAGAAAGCGTACAGAGCTGTTGACCCAACAGTTTGCGATTTTCAAGGCAATTAAGGATGAACAGTTGGATGATATTATCACAAGGTTCTATCATCTGATAACAGAACTTGAAAGTCATGGAATTGAGTATTCGGACACTGACAAGAACAACAAGCTTCTTGATGCCCTACCAGCCAAATGGGCTATGTACGTGGCAATGATTAAGCTGAATGAGGACAAATATTATGCTCAATCACTTGATGACATTGTGGGAACGTTGAGGGCATATCACTTCGAGATGATTAAGGCTGAGACTAATTACGAGCAAGTCCAGAATCCGGCAATGTATTTTGGAAAGACATCTAAATCATCAGTGACAGCTGAACCGAAGAGTGCTGCAGCGTTTTTCACCGGAGAAACGTCATCGCCACCAGAGTCCGAAGACTCACTGAATCGCGCGTTCTTAGGGTTAGGAAGATCGGAAGAACCGCAACCTCAAGTCCATCAGGCACCGACAAGTCAGAGCTATTCGAAGATGCCGATGAGCGCAAAGTCCGCAGAAGAACATTTGAATCTGCTTGCTTCCTTTGTGGCAGCTTATGGAAATTGTGTTCAAGGGAAAATCAATGACCCAGCTCTATGGGATGAAGATTACGATCAGGTCGACCCTGATGACTTAAGGAAATGGATCTTAAGTGGCAACTGGCCATGGTGACCCAGAGGGTAAAAAGATTCATCAAGCGAACTGGGAGGAATCTGCAAATGAACAACAAAGGGATAGGATTTGATAAGTCTAAGGTCAAATGCTACAACTGTCAGGGATTGGGACACTTCGCCAGGGAGTGTCAAAGACCGAAGGTAGAGACATACCAAGGACAGAGTCAGCATCAAGGACAGTACCAAAATCAGTCCCAACAAAGATACCTTCCGAGTTCCTCATCTGGTCAAGCCAATCTAGCGGGTCTAATATCCAATGTCACCTCTGACAGACAGCTAGATGGTACCTATGACTGGAGTTCACATCCTGAGTCCAATGCTAGAGCTTTCATGGCTGAAGTTACGGAGAATGGTTGTGAAGAAGACGAGCAGACCACACGGGACAGCAGTCCGATGTGGGTAGAGAAGGCGAATGATCAGACCGTGCTGGAGTTTGCTGCTCAGATGGCCAACGTGGAATCTGATAACTCTAAGGTTAGTCTTTCTTATTCTCTATTTTCAGAATTATGTGCTTTGTGTGCTACTTCTAATGATAGGTTAAATCTAGTCTTAGAATCACATAAAACCATATCTGCTCAAAATGAGAACTTAAAAATAGAAAACGCTAGCCTCAATGATATAAAACAAGATTTAAAAGAAAAGCTTAAGGCTGATGCTCAAGACGTAATAGTTCTAAAAGACAAACTGAGTGAGCAGTGTGTTAGGATAGAGCTTATGTATGAGCACGTAGAGGCCTTGACCAAAAGTCTGAAGGACAAGGACATAGAGCTAGCCGAGACCAAGGTTAAGGTAGCAGAGGCAAATAGCAAGCTGGAAAAGTTTAGGAATTCGAGCCTAAACCTAGGAAAAGTCTTAGATGCCCAAAGACAGTCTAAGAAGCCTGTAGGTCTAGGTTTTCACGAAATTCCTCCACCATTCAATGCGAACTATGTGCCTCAGCCTCAGGAGAAAACTGACAAGTCAGTAGACTTAGAGGACCTACCTGAACCGACACCTGAGCCTACAGTTGATAATACACCTAAGGTGGTTGACTCAACCGTCAAGGTCAAGAAAGTGAAATTTGTGTCTTCCTCCAGTGAAACACCTGCAGGAAAACAGAAAATTTCATGGGCTGACCAGGTCGAAGAGACAGACACTGTAGATGTACCAAAGGAAGTAGACACCAGTGAGACACCTAGATCTAAGGGAACAACCAAAAAGTCCATGGATAAGATGTCTTGCTTTAGATGTCACGCGAAAGGGCATGTTGCTTCTCACTGTCCAATTAGGAAAGCAGATGTTACCCCTAAGACAGTGAATCCAACACCTGTTAAGCCCTCACCCAGTGTGGCAAGCAGCAGTAGTTCTCAACCTACCGAGAAAACTGTGCAGGCCGCACCCAAACATGTTGTGAAAAACACACCGGTTAAGGTTGGACCAAAGGAAGTGATTAGGACAAATTCACCGAATCGTGTCAATAATCAATCTAGGTCAGGACCACAACAAGTCTATAGGAGCACCACACCTAGCAGGTCACACACTCCAGTTAGGTCTCATACTCCAGTTAGACAGTATGCACCGGTAAGAGCTCAAGGATCACAGTCAGAAATGGCATTTAATAGAAATTATTCTAGAGCTCCACAACAAATGCCTACACCAAGGCAAAGAGTGAACTTAAATCACTCGGCACCACAACAGAATTCAGTTCAAAAGCCCAAGTCACCTGAACGGCGAGATGGGTACTTGAAAGAGTTCACGTATGTGGACGAGAATGGTATTACCAAGTCAGTCATGGCTTGGGTTCCCCGTGATAACTAACCTATTTTCTTTCATGTGCAGGAGATAACTACCGGTCCAAACAACAAGTGGTTCGTCGACAGTGGTTGCTCCAGGCACATGACGGGGGAAAGAAGTCTTCTCACAGACTTCAAGGGGGGAAATAGGGGATTCGTATCATTCGCGGGTAACAAGGGTGGAAATATCACTGGAACTGGAGAAGTCACTAATGGGACGATTACTTTGGATCAAGTTTATCACGTTGATAAACTGGTTCATAATCTCATTAGTGTCTCTCAAATCTGTGATAAGAAGAACTCAGTGTTATTTACTGACACTGAGGCGTTAGTGCTAAAGCCTGGATTCAAGATACCTGAAGATTGGATATTGATGCGGGCGCCAAGGAAGAATGACTTGTACATGCTCGATATGAACAAGCCAGATACTTCGATGGGGCCAATTTGTCTACTATCCAAAGCTTCGGAGACGGAATCCGTACTGTGGCACAGACGCATGGCTCACCTGCACCTGAGGAAGATGAATTACATTACGAAGCATGGACTGGTGCAGGGTGTGCCCATGAAAAGTTTTCAGTTCGAGGATAAGTGTCTACCTTGCATGAAGGGCAAACAACACAAGAAGACACACAAGTCCAAGAAGCAGAATTCCATAGCCTCAACATTCGATCTGTTGAACATGGACCTTTTCGGCCCAATCAACAAAAGGAGTATTGGAGGTAGTTGGTACTGCTTAGTTATCACCGACGATTACTCACGTTTTTCTTGGGTTTTCTTTTTAGGTACGAAGGACGAGACGGCTGCAAGGCTCATCGGGTTCTTGGACCAAGTGGAGAACTCATACGGAACTAGGGTTAAACATATTCGTAGTGATAATGGAACTGAATTCAAAAACACTGTAATTGGTGTCTATTGCCTATCAAAGGGCATAGTGCATCAATTCAGTGCACCATATGAACCTCAACAGAATGGGGTGGCCGAACGTAAAAATAGAACTTTGATTGAGGCTGCAAGGACTATGCTTTCGGATTCAAAGCTTCCTACCATGTTTTGGGGGGAGGCAGTGAATACCGCGTGCCACATTTTAAACCGAGTCCTTACAGTCAAATCATTGAACAAAACATGCTATGAAATTTTGAATAAACGGCCACCTAACTTAACTGGATTCGAACCGTTTGGAGTACCATGCACACTTTTAAGAACAGAACATCAACCGAAGTTTGGTGAAAAGGCTGACGAAGGATACTTCCTAGGTTATGTGCCAAACTCACCAACCAAACGGGTGTTTAACAAAACAACTGGTACTGTGGAGATTGTGTATAACATTGAAGTCACAAGTTATACACATGAACCCCAAACTGGTCCGGAATGGATATTTGACTATGATAAGTTATTTGAGTCATTTAACATTCCTCTGGATGATAATGCAGGTTCAATCGAGAAGGACATGGCGACGTTGCATCTGAACGACGATGGCCAAATCTTTCCAAGGACCACGTTCGAATCTACGTCCGAGCCTACCGCGACTGTAGATGGATCTCCAGAAGTTGCTGATCAAGAGGCACCTAACACTGAGAATCAGACTCAAGCTTCAAGTTCTAACTCTGAGGAAAACGTCCGTGAGGAGGAAAATGTAGAAGCTGAGCCTGTTCCCCCTTTAGGTGAAATAGGATCCAACTTAGGAGATAATCTACGGGTTGATGAAATAGAGACCTCTAGGATTAACAAGAACCATCCAATAGATAGCATCATAGGAAATCCTAACGAGGGTGTGAGGACTCGGAGTAGTGTAAATAACAACACTGTGTTGTTGTCGATGATAAACGACTCCGAGGCATATCACACATGTCTATATTCGTGTTTCATATCGCAAGTAGAGCCCAAAAATGTGCAAATGGCACTTAAGGACAACTCTTGGGTTGAAGCGATGCAGGAAGAACTTTCACAGTTTAGGAAACTAGAAGTGTGGGAGTTAGTTCCGTTACCTCGAGGGGAGATTGCAATAGGAACCAAATGGGTTTTTAAGTGCAAAAGAGACGATCGGGGTATAGTCACGCGCAACAAGGCGAGATTAGTTGTAAAGGGTTTCAACCAAGAGGAGGGAATCGATTACAACGAAGTTTTTGCACCAGTAGCAAGGCTAGAAGCCATTAGGTTGTTTCTAGCGTTTGCCTCCTTCAAAGGCTTTAAGGTATATCAACTAGATGTTAAGAGTGCTTTCCTGTATGGGAAAGTGAAGGAGTTGGTGTATGTAGAACAACCGCCCGGATTTACAGATCCAAAATATCCTGATAGAGTATATCGCTTAGATAAGGCTCTTTATGGATTACATCAGGCACCTAGGGCGTGGTATGAGACTTTATCCAACCATCTTTTAGAAAACGGTTTTGAAAGGGGTAGGATAGATAGTACTCTATTTGTGAAGAGGAAGGGTGAACACTTTATCTTGGTACAAGTGTACGTCGATGATATCATTTTTGGATCATCAGACGAACAGATGTGCAAAGATTTCGAAAAGGTGATGAAGTCTAAGTTCGAGATGAGTGCTATGGGGGAGTTGAATTTCTTTTTAGGGTTACAAGTTGACCAAAAGAAGGAAGGGATGTTTATCCATCAAACTAAGTATGTCTATGACATATTAGAACGGTTTGGGATGGAGGGAACTAAGTTGACTGCCCACTTCAGCACGCCGATTCAAGTGAATCACAATCTCGGGTCGGGTACTGAAAGTGATTCCGATGTGGATCCGACTTTATATCGGGCCATGATTGGGTCACTTATGTATTTAACTGCTTCAAGACCTGATATTATGTTTGCTGTGTGTATTTGTGCTAGGTTTCAAGCGAATCCGAAGGAGATGCATATGAAAGCTGTGAAGCGGATTCTACGATACCTCAAGTCGAAACCGAAGCTGGGACTTTGGTATCACGCGGAGGGAGATCTAGAGTTGGAAGCATTCACGGATTCTGACTACGGAGGATGCAGCTTGACGCGCAAATCTACAACTGGAGGTTGTCAGTTCCTAGGAGGGAGATTGGTATCCTGGCAATGCAAGAAACAAACATCGGTAGCCATTTCAACGTGCGAGGCCGAGTATGTTGCTGCTGGTAGTTGCTGCTCACAGGTTCTGTGGATACAACAACAATTGCGGGATTACGGTTTGGCTTACACTCAAACTCCTATTAGGATAGACAATCAATCTACAATTGCTATAACTAATAATCCAGTTAAACACAGTAAAACAAAGCACATAGACATAAGGCATCATTTTATTCGTGATTGTGCTGAAAAGAACTTAATCAAACTGGTAAAGGTGGCAACAGAAGATAATAATGCAGATTTATTTACCAAAGCGTTTGATAAGTCACGGTTTGAGTATTTAATTCAACTGAATGGAATGCGCAACACAGAGTAATTTGACCTTAGTAGTAGTAACTTTATTTTCTTTTAGAGTCGTAGTATTTCTTTCTTTACATTAGTCTGCTAATTTAGGAAAGTTTCTATTTTTAGTAAGTTTCTAATTTTAGTAAGTTTCTATTTTTAGTAAGTTAGTAGGTTAGCTTATTTTACTGCTTTTTCTTATGAAAAAACAAAAGAAAAAAGAGAGAAAATTAAAAAAATACAAAAAAAAAAGGAGAATATCAGAAAAGGAGTTAAGTCTTAGATACATAGGTTCAAAGTGACGAAAATTAGCACCGTCGTTACAGACTCTAAGTATTTAGGCTTTCACACATAATGCAACTAAATCCTAAGTGTTATACTTTACTTAGTTTGATGTGTTGGTAGGCATAATACATATAGGGAATCTCAAGGCTAATAAAATATTCTAGAAATAGTCAAGCGTGTCACTAACTTAGATATATGACCAATCGGTCTTAATTTTTATGTACAAGACATACAAACATTGAGTCTAAATGAGGTATGCAAACTTTCTGGGGATGTATGGCAACATCAAATACATCTGAAAATGGAAAGAATAGAAATATCATGTAAAACTGAGAGTCGAAAACATGCAACTCTGTTGTACGTAAGTACAGACCTGTTGTCTCTGTTTAGATTCGGGTTAGCAGACATGTCGCTTTGTTGTACGTCAGTACAGACCTGTCACCGCTATCTGCTAACTTTAAAAGAAAACCTTAAGGCGAACTAAGACACTTTGTTGTATGAAAATACAGACCTGTGTCCGATGTTTGTCTTTTAAAGAAAGTTTGCAAATACCAACAAGTTAGAATCTTTATCTGTGTGCCTTGATCATAAAAGTATGTCTATGTCTGAGTCACGTAAGATAATTTCCTGATAAATAAAAAGGCCAAGGGATATTCCGAAATGTAGAATGTTTAACGGGGTAAAATACCAACAATCGGCTAAATAGGTATGTCACAACAAACAATCAAAGGAATCAAAAATTCCTAAGTGTGAAAGTTTAAGTACTGAAAGTTAGTATCAGACATCGCTATCTGATTGAACCTTTCTTAGACTATACTCATCAAAAATATGTTGTTAAGTATTTAGCTTAGATTGTAAATTTTTCTTAAGTCTAGATTAAATTTTTGGTCAAAATTTTATTTTACTTTATTTTATTCTATTTTTTCCTTAGTTTATTTTATTTCATTTTAGTTTAGTTTAAATTTTTACTTAGGGAAAAGGTCAAAAGTTACTGAGGGTGCATTCAAAGTTGGATAAAATAAACAATGCGTGAACTATCTTGAGCTTAGGGTAAAAGAATTGGCATAGTTTATCTGGTTACACGATACCGTAGAAAAAAGTTGGAAAAGTTGAATTTATTTCAAAATTTTCGAAAATTTTTCTAAGTATTGGTGGTTTCGAATCTAAGACAGATTCGAAGCAGTAAGACTTCGAATCTGTCAGTAGATTTGAATCTACACTTAGACTCGAAGGTTGGTTGTATAAATAGGTCAACAGTGAAGTCATTTAAGACTTACTGTTTTCGAATCTATACACTCGAGTCTAAAGGCGATTTCGAATCTATTTCTTCGAATCTATCGGATTTCTACTAAGAAGATTGTGTATTCGATTCTACAGATACCTCTAGGTATAATCAACCGGATTGTACAAGATTTGTGTAGTTTTATGCACAATTTTAGACTAAATCGTCAAATTTTGAAGTTTTATAGGTCGAAATAGGGTTTTTGCTAAAATTACCAAGATTGGACCTATAAAAGATCAAATTAAAGGCATAAATCATTGATTAGAACCTAGTTGAACTAATGTATGTGATTTACCAAGTTCAAAATGGTTAAAATCGTGGGGTTTACTTGAAAAATCAAACGTCGGGGCTTCGAGTCTATTCCAGGACCTTCGAATCTGTTCATGGGTTTCTCGAATCTGTCATTAGATTCGAGATGACCATGATATTCGAATCTGTCCATTAGACTCGAAAAGGGACTCTTCGAATCTGTCCATTACACTCGAATATGGACACTTCGAATCTGTTACTTTCGAATCTGTACTCTATTTACTTTGTTTAATTTAAACTTTATTAAACTTGTGGAAATTTAATTGTGTTAGATTTTGTATTTAATCAAGTACAAAATAAAACAAATTTTGAATTTAAACAAGTTTATTGATTTTTAATGAGTCTAACAGTTTTATTTATTGTGCAGATATGGCAGTTCGCGCTTTTGTCCCGAAGCATAATATGGTCCTTAATCCAGATAATAATATCCCTGAGGCGCAGGGTTTTCGCGAAGTGTTGGACTTCCTAGCTGAGTCTAGGATTAGCTATGCTTTGTATCATAACATTCCAATTGTAATTTCGTATGTACGCCAGTTTTATGATCATTTACAGGTGGACTGTACTGTCACCCCGACAGTTATCAGAACCAGAATCGCTGGCCAACCTCTAGTCTTCTCAGCAGATATGTTGCGCCAAGTGCTACAGTTGGGTTCTCAAGAACAAGAAGATGGGCCTATTGACTTTCCATTAAGTATTAGGCAGACTGCTTTTATGAGAATGGGCTACAGTTTAGATGTGACAAAGTCGTCATACATGAAGAGTGGCCTGATTGGGCAATGGAGATTCCTGGTGCACGTATTCATGGTCTGTTTTGCGCCAAAGAAAGCTGGCTTTGATTACATAGTATCAAAGATCCAATCTGGAGTTATTGCATTGGTATATAATCGGAAGTTCAGCTTTTCGCAGATGTTCTTCTCGGAGTTCGTTCATCAAATTACGGCTCCAGAAAGGGAACGATTCTTGTTGTACCCAAGGTTCATTATGATGCTGATAAGGCATTTCTTGCCAGACTTGCCGCCGTCAAATGATTCTCTGAGTGTTAACATTATGGACAAACGGATTTTCGCTGATTGTTCCTCACACCGAGGAAGATTGGTTGTTCCTGTTGCTCGTCCATTGTTCGGAGCTATTGTGGATAGGGATTTTCAAGCCCCGGAAGTTGCCAACTGGGCAGGGGTTGTTGAGTTTCCACAGCAACAACAACAGCAACAACATCAACAGCAACAACAGCCTCGTGCACGGCCACGTGATCCAAGACGCCGACAAAGACCAGCCGCGAGTCAAATCCAGGCTTCCAGACCTTCTACGAGCGAACAGCCCCAAGCACAGGAAGCAGGGCCTTCCAGTGCCATTCCTGAATCTGAGCAGATTGCTCAAACCTTGGAGGAAATATGGGCATCTGGTCCACATGCAAATGAAGATGTTGCAGCAGCATTAGTAGATGAGCTGCTTAGTCCACCAGTAGATACAGATGATGTATTTAGAGATGTCGAGGAATACGAGCCAGAAGGGGCAGATGACGGATTAACATCTTCGGAATCCGACTCAGAATCCGCGGAAGTTCCGGCAGCTGCAGTTCCTGATATTCAAATTGGAACTTATGGTTCGAGATTGATTATAAATGAGGGTGGTTCGAGGAGGCGCGTGAACAGGGAATTGGAGGAGTCTGATTTTGAAGAAGAGGAAGTTCCTCAACTAGTGACAAGGCAACGGGCCAAACGTCACAGGTTCATGCAAGGATCATCTTCAGCTCCTGATCCTCAACCAGAAATTCCACAACATCAAGAACCTCAAACCACCAGTCCACCACCACCACCACCACCTCAAGATGAACCATATATTCCACCACCATTCATCCCCTCTCCCATTCAGTCCATTCCTTCCACCTCAACTGCCTATGCTGAAAATCAGCGGTTTATGCAACTCAAAGCTCGAGTGGATTTCCAACATGTCCAAATCCTGAGCCTAACACAGGCAATGGGAGAAATTCAGGCACATAATGCAAATCTAGATAAAGAAAATGCTGAATTGAAGAAGACAGTAGAAACAATCCAAGACGAGAATATTGAGCTAAAGACATTTGTCTGCGACCAGGCAGCCGAGTTAAGATCGATGCGCTCCCTCATTGAGCAGTTAATGAAAAATCTTCAGGCTCAGGGGGAGACATCGTGCCGAGATCAGGAATTGCAGAGAAGAGATGATAATGAAGGCGATGATCCCGGTGCGAATAAAGAGTTTGAGTCTGTAGATTTTCCTGCAGCTCAAGTTACACAAGTTGAGGGGGAGCCTAGTCAAGGCGAAGGAGAAAGAGGTGAGGCCAGTTCATCTAAACAGCCTACAGACTTTGAGATCAGTGAGATGATTGAAGCACTCATGGATCTCGATGATGATCCACTGGATGTAGGCTTTGATAATGAAGACGAAGAGCTGGAAGAAGGGGAGTTTGTGCCAGGGGAGATAGTAGACTGGCGGTCGGATGATGAAGTACTTGCTGATGAGGATGATGAAGCTGACGAGATAGTTGTGCAGCAGAATCCTATCACTGATACTTACATGATTGATGGAAATAAAATTGTCGATGCAGATATAGTTAATGTTGCATTAAATCCTCAGCCATCGACAGAAGAACCTGCAAGAGAGCTAACTAATGAAGAAAAACGAAAGCTATGGTTCAGGGCTGAAGAGAAGGAAGCAGCAATTAAAAAGACAATGAAAGTGCCAGGTACTGGGAAGCTGTCTGAGCGAATTTTAAGCTGGTTCTTTGACAGAGATCTACAGCTATTTATAATAAAGAGAAAAGACGGGCTTCAGTACATGAGGCGAACTTTAAAAGCGTTCAACTCCCTGCCAAAAATTGAAATCACTGCGCTAGCTTGGAAAGATCTTATAAACATTGGCAATGATCCCTACGTGAGCGTAATCGAAAGAATCATAAGAAAGGAAGGGAGATCAAGGAAGTTCGAACGTTTGAATCCAAGGGTCGGGAGAAGAGTAGAGGATCCGTCACGTATTGATCCTCTAACTGGACGACCTTGGATGAGGATTCACTATAAGCCGGCTAGATGTCTTAGGAAGGTTCCTCTCAAGCCAATGCCACAAAATATTCTGAAGAATCTGAAGTGGTGGTATGCTGACACGGAAACTGGAGAAGCGGTTATGGAAGACTTAGAAGAAAATGTTATTCTTAGAGTCTATGACCCGCTTCACCTGGTAAACCTATCTAAAGAAGATCTGCAGATTTTGTATAATTGTAAGATTTCCAGTTACGCACATATGGATACTGAGGCTAGTAAGTATGAAAATGTGGTCAAGGTATGCGTCGAAAAAGGTCTGTATGCTGGTAGTGTTTTGAATCAATAAATAAACCAAGTTCTTAAATCAAATGTGTGAATTATTAGAAGCTATCGTCAAGGGGGAGTCTGTTGGTACATCCCGTGTGACGATAGCAGTCTAAATGGTCTTACATTGTGATTTTAGCAAGTGTGTGATATATATGTTTATATATGGTTGATATTTATTAGTGTTTGTATGTTTGAGCTTGATGTAACGTATTACAAGAAGTTCAAACATAAAGTACAAAGATAAATTCAATCATAAGTAATAACGTAAGGTTCAACACTTAGTTGTTTATGTAAAAGGCTAGATTCGAATTATATATGGGTTGACATTCGAATCTGTGATAGATTCGAATGTAACCATAGATTCGAAAGAAGGCTAGATTCGAGACTGTCAATATGGACAGACTCGAATGGGCCTTGGGCCAGATTCGAGCTTGGCCCACAACAGACTCGAATCAGGGTCTATAATTAGGGATAGACTCGAATAATTAGAGGACTTTTTGCAGAATTCGTGAGGGATTAAGCAAAGGGCGATCTCGAGTTTATCAGCTAGGTGAGTGCCGTTTCGGAGAGAATTAGTACGTAGGATCGTTCGTGTGTCGTTCGTTCAGCGTCTAATGGTCTCCGTGTTCCGTTGGTTGAGAGTTGTCCGTCTAACCGTCAACGAGGATTCCGCACTCGTTCACGGATCCGCGTCTAGATAGATCTTGTAGTGGTAGACCTTACACTCTACCAAAGAAAATCCATCTCCAAAAAGAAAACAGCCAAAACAACCACCTCCTCTGTTCCCTCTCAACAGGGTTCAGTTGTAAGAGAAGCAACCCCTGCTGCCTCTCCTATATTGGGAGAAGGTTCAGCCCCATTGGAGCATGCTTCACTCCAAACTGAGTCTACCCAGAGTCAGCCTAGACCCTCTGGTTCCTCCCAACAGGAACCAGTTGTACAAACGGAGATAGCCACATCAACTATCCCAGCCTCCCAACAGGCTGAGGATATTGAAAGACAGGAGTCCTCTCCACTCCATACTGAGTCCACACTGTCCCCCACTCAAATCTCCTCACACCCTGAGTCTGCACGAGGTGCCCACGCTGCTGGTATAGACCAATCAGCAGCTCAGCCTCAAAATTCTGCTCCCCATGATACAGCTGTTCTACACCAAACAGCTGCTGAGGGACCAACAACCCAAGCTGATGAACCTCAGGGATCACACCATCCCTCTGGTGAGGCTGCTCCCTCCATGCAAACTCCATCAGCAGGTTTCACCACTGCTGATGTTGAAATGCATATCCCATCTCCCAATGATGAGGTGCTTTTAAACCAAGGCACTGCAGAGGGAACCACCACTGGTCTTCATGAGGATGTTGCAGCACAAGCAGCATCTGAAAGGCCCTCAACACTAACCCCTTCTCCTGGTGATGCAGCTACAGCCGCTGCTGAAGGACCTTTTGACCCTTCCAAGCTAGGCCATATTACTTTTGCCCAGACTATGGAACTTCTTTCAACTGTTCATCTTCCCTCTCCATCACACCCTCATACACCAGCGTCATCATCATCTTCTCCATCTACCCAATCTAAACAGTCAACCCATACACCTCCATCTCCCAAAGACCTGCCTTTGAAGGATCAGCTTTCCTTGCTGACCAACAAAGTTGGTTCTTTGGAAACTACCATGACCTATCTACCCTCTCTTATTTCAGACTCTGTGTCTGAACAGCTTAAGGGGTTCTTTGATTCGTTCAAAGACTCCTTCCCTGCTACTCCACAAACAGATAATTCTCCACAGCTGATAGCACTCACTGCACAGCTGCAAACAGTGTCCAACTCCCTCTCCTCCATTCTTTCACTACAACAGGACTCTGTGTCCTCAATGACAGCCATTTCCCAACAGCTGTCATCTCTCCTCACCTCTTGCAATTCTACCCTTCCTGCCACTCTGGCCATCTTGACCACACTAATTGGCTCCCTATCTAATTCTATGTCCTCAAACCTTGCTGATGTGCAAGATTCTCTCGAATTACATCTTGCACAGCTTCAAAGTTTGTTGTTCACGAAATCTGATAGGGAAAACATTGTTAAGCTGACCTCCCTTGCTGATACACAATCTCTTCTCTTCAAACCTGTCTTTCCCAGCTTGCAGAGGTAAATGACGGCTTTCTTAGTGACTAGCCTTGTTGGCCCCAGGCCTGCTGCCAAAACTGCTGGCAAGCCTGATGACTTTGTGTCTTCAGGCAGACCGGGTGTTGAAGGTGCTGGTACATCTCCTTTAAAGGGGGAGAAGTCGTCTGCCTCTAAGACCAAGTCTAAGGGGGAGAAAACTTCCACTCCTAAGGAGAAACCAGTGCCTGCAGCACAAACTGGTCATCCAGCAGGAATCTCTGCAACAGGTACAGTAGAGGGTGCTTCTCATGCTGCTCAGTCTACTCAGGTTGAATCTCCAATCCCTGCTCAGTCTAAGGGGGAGGAATCCATTCCTGAGGGCAGGCCAAGCAGCAGAAGGAGGCATCTGATTCTAGAGGAAGAAGAAGAAGAGGAGGAAAGTCCTCAAGCTGCTACCACTACAGCAGCTAAAAGAAATAGCAGAAGATGATCCCATACAGCAGAAACAAGCAGAAACCCAATTTCACAAAGCCAGGGCCAAAGAAATGGGTCTTCCTATGCATAAGTACTTTGAGTTTAGAGAAGAACAACTTCAAGCCCTGGAAGTTCTTAGAAAAGAAGAAGAATCTGCCAAAGCTGCCAAATCATTTGCACTTCAAGAAGCAAAGAAAGTCAAAATGTCTACTCTGGAAGTGCAAAAGAGAATATTAGAAGCTGCTAAGGGATCAGCAGGGGAGAAGGAAGCAGAGAAAGAAAAAGGTACTCTGGTCTCTGTGACCAAGCCTACAGTGCCTCACGCAAGAGTTCAATACCATTTTGACAACCTGGCAAAGAAAAAATTTCAAGATGTTGCTGAAAGAAGGCTTGCCAAGGAAGCAATTGTCAAAGCTGTCCCTATATCAAGAAAAGGCAGTCAGTGGAAGTTGAAAATAACAAGGATGGGTGCAACAGGCCCTGAATTGGAAACTTATGACTACACTGACGTAGCACAGATGGGGTACAGAGAATGGATTGAGCTGGCAGTTGCTCCGAGTGAGTCAAAGACAGAAACGGCTAAGACAATCAGGGCATATGTCAAGAAACTGATGGAGAGAGTAAAGAATCTTGGCCTGATTTCCAAAGAAGCAAGTGAAGGTGTCTTGGTGACACATCCAAAAATTAAGGCCAGAGGACGAAGAAGGATACTGAAATGGAACTACTCCTTACACTGATTGAACAAGGCGATTATGCCATTGAAATGAAAGGAGTTGATCACAGCCTGCCAAGTGGAATAGAGTTTGAAGATAGCAAGATCATTGAAGAGCCTGAGCTGGGGGAATTTTTTATAGATCCCTTAACTCAGAAGAAATGTTTTCAAAGAGCTTCAGATCTATACAAAATGGATCTGAGACAACTTGTGGCCTTCAGACTTGCAGTTTCATTCAGGCAGTCTAGTAAGTGGAGAGCAGCCATGTGGGATCAGCTCAGAGGCTTCTTTGAGAGAGGAGAACTTGAAGATCCCAAGTTCATGTTTATAAAAAGTGAAATTCAAGAACTTGAGGATACTAGAGAGGAATTTGAAAAGATGTTTGAAAATCCCCCTCCATTGTGATGAAGTCCATCTGCCATCTGGGCAGGTGAAGAATGGAAGCTGTCCATCAGTTGGACGGGCTTACCATTTTCTGTTCCCAACAAAAACAGTCCAATGTACATTAGTTGTACCCTATTTTACATATGTTGTAATTTACTTTTACATTACTTGTAATATACATCAGTACATTAGTTGTACTTTTGTAAGAACATGTGTTGTTCTAATGTAATAAAAAATCAGTATATATATAAACTGATCTTTTACTTTATGTTGATGTTGTAATTCTGTTTCAACAAATGTACTGTAAAAATATATAGTGACTTTTGATAAGGTCAGCTTAAACTGGTTATTGCAAATAGGGGGAGATTGTTAGGCACAAAAAGGCCTCAGTCAAACCTGTTCTGCATCTGAGGGGGAGATTATTAATCAAACCTGTTGATGCACTTGATGGGTAAAAGTAAAGGCCTGTTTATGCCTTAATAATACCTAAAAAGTGATTTGCAATATCAGTCCAAAGCTGTTCTATATGTTGCATGTGTTGCAACTAAGACAGTTTGTCCAAGCTGTTCTGTCTGCTGAACAGGCTGGACATAAACTGTCTACGCTGCTCTACACTGGTGAGCAGCTTGGGCATCTTACAAGTGTTCTGTTCTTTGTGAACAGAACCTGTTCTTTGTGAACAGGCTAAACACTTTATGGAATGTGTTTCCAAGTCCTCATGTATTGTTTTTGGCTACAAGATCAGTTTACAAAGTCGAAGACAAAGTGGAAATCAGAACTGCTCAGCCTGCCCAAGCTGTTCTGTTACATGAAGACAAAAGGTTATTTGAAAAAGGGTGACAGACCTTTTTCTTATATCAAAATAGGCCTTTTACAAGGAAGAAAGACGCAAAGTTGACATTCCTTATTTGGTTAAAGGCAATGCAACAGTAGACAAAGTGAAAAGACAAAAGTTCTGCACATGTGAAGACAAGTCTGCTTTTCAGAAAAGTGCAGAAAAGTTATGTGGTCTTTTCAAACAAGACTTCTCCTTTTTCATTCCGTCCAATGAAGAAGTTTCTCTTGGATCCTCTGAGTGAGTATAAAAGGAAGCTTCTAAGGTCAGAAAGAATAAGCCAAAAAAAGCTAAGTGCTGAAGCCAAGAGTGAACGTGCAAGTGTGTTCTTTTCATGCATGCAAGCCTGCCTGTGTAATACAGTTTATTTGTGTTTAAGCTGTTCTACATAAGCTGTCCCTCTGAGTCTTGTAAACACTGTGAGTGCTTCTTAGTGAGTGTATTCATTGTAATCTAGTTTGAGTCTGTCTTAGACTAGTGAACATACTGTTGTATTTGTCATCTCAGCTTGAACCTTTCCGCATTCAAGCTTGTTTGTAATTAACAATCTGTTGATAATACATACAAACATTGAGAAAATAGTGTATAGTTTTTAAATTGCTGTATTCACCCCCCCTCTACAGCTTAAAGCTATATACTTTGGGAACCTCTCGGGACCTACAACTGGTATCAGAGCAGTTTAGAGTGTGTGTCATCCTAAATCTCTCATTCTCCCAAGTTTCCATGGACAACAGTGCTGCAAATTCCTCATACTATGACAATGGCTCAATGGGTAAACCTCCAAAGTTCAATCATCAGAACTTTTCTGGTTGGAAGTGCAGAATGATGCTCTACCTAGGTCATATAAGTTCTGACCTAAGGATAAAAAAGTCAAAGGATTTATGTCAGAAGGTATGCTTCTGAGTATCTAACTGAGGGGTCAGAACTCACATGCCATGCTTTAACGATTTGGTTGAAGGGTCGAAAGATATGGTTCTGGAGACTCTAACTAATGAGTCAAAAGGCAGGGTTCTGACTGACGAGTCATAAGGTATGATTCACGTCCTGACTAAAGTGTCAGAAGGTGTAATTCGAAGATCCGACTGAAGAGTCAGAAGGTATAGGTTGAGGTTTTGACTAAGGGTTAAAAGGCGTTGGTCGGAGTCCTGACTAAGGGGTCAGGAGGTATAGGTCGGAGTTCTGACTAAGGGGTCAGAAGGTGTTGGTCGGAGTTCTAAATAAGGTGTTGCTCGGAGTCCTGACTAAGGGGTCAGGAGGTATAGGTCGGAGTTCTGACTAAGGGGTCAGAAGGTGTTGGTCAGAGTTCTAAATAAGGTGTTGGTCGGAGTCTGACTAAGGGGTCAGAACTCAGAAGGTATAAACTGAAGTTATCTATCAAAATGCGAGAAGCTTCCTTCGGAGGGAATATCCCTCGAAAGCTAGAATATCTCCACCATGGACAGAAAGCTTTTAGAAATGGTGAATGATTTTTACAAGATATTAGAAGATGTTGCAAGAAGGTTATGATATGAAAACATAATTAGTAATTAAAGAACAGACGTCAAGAGATTCTGATTAGAATATCATTCAAAAATGGAAGTCAGAAGACTTCGATTACAAGTAAAAAACTTTGTGTTTTGGTTATCATACTTCAGGGTCATAAGTCAGAGTGTTGTCCTACATCTCTTTGGCTAGGGTGTGAGGTGGAATCCCCTATCCCTTTTAGATTTACAACTTTAACATTTAGTGGTCTCTTCATCACTTTGTTTTTGTAAAAGACATCACTGTCCATGATGTACTAAAGAGACTAAAAAGAAATCTTTTGTTCATTTCCATCTTATGTAAAAATATCTAGTTTGTCACTTTTCAAATAAGCTATTATCTCTCTTTCTTTTATTTTTATGTTTTTCTTTAATAGAAAACATATCTAAGATGAGTCATTCAGACTTGGAAGGCGAAAGCCATTCGGAGGTCTGACTTCCGGACTGCCGACTCACTAAATCATTGTCAAAATTCATAATATAGATCTGGAACCATAAATTATTGCTATTATATCTTATTTTCAGATTAACAAGAAGATCAACCGCTGAATAAGTTTAACAATAGATAGGTGGTTTAACACTTATGAAAAGACCATATAGAGATTTAATAGACACGAAGAGGTAAGAGAGTGGAATAAACAATAAAACCTGGATACCAAGTGGAGATGGAAGAAATCATGGAACATGATAGTTTGTTGCGTCCCAGGCTCCAACATGCATGGATAGAAAGGTTCTTACCGATAGGCTCTGACTTACAACTTTAGGCTATGTTGTAGAGTTTAGCCATTCATCTTTCCAGCATATTACAATTTTCTCAGAGTGTACATCAACAACAGGTTTGAGAAATTACCAAATCAAAAACAAAGAAGTAAGAGCGACCGATGGCTATGCCGGTCCCACGGATGGCGTCATTTGTTTGAACGGTATTTTCCCTTTGCTATATACACCTTGAGATATCTTCAAATATGATCATCCATCTTTAGTATAACAATCTGAGAGCCAAAGAAACAAGAAAAGGTCAGTGTGCAACACAGGGGGATGACCCCTGTGAGGCACCTCCGACGCTCAAGTCAGACAGAGTCCGAGTAACGTTGCAGAAAGAGAGCAAGTAATTTAGGGTTTTTAGGGATGAGAAAGGTGATACCTGAGTATAAGGATCAACCCCTTATTTATAAGGTCTTTAACTTGTCGTTTTTCATAAGGGAATCTTGGCCTCTAACCTGCGCTGCTCGGAGGTCAGACCTGCAACCAATCAGAGGGCTCCCTTTATGCTGCAACTCTGACCCTGTCTAGGTGCTGTTTGTAATGGTCAGAGGGAACAAACATGCTTTTCTGCACACCTCTTGTTTGTCTTACTCAGAGGTCAACTCCTACCAACTCAGAGGCAACACTAGGCTTTGCTTTATAAAAATGTTTTTCTAGAGTTTTCCTAATATAGACATAAATATTTTACCCACACAAACACTAGCTATACATATATTTATTGAATTCAAAAGACATCCAAAATAGATAAAAACATACACTACTTACAAGAGACGACAGAACAAAAAATCACGTACCCGAGAGCAAGATGTGAACCAATTTAGCTACTAACAAGCATCCATAGTCTTGGAACAGAGATATCTCATTTCCAATCCTTCTTTCGGCACCTGTTTTCAACCCAAAAAAGTACAGACTTTTGGATCAATAAGTGGGTAAAATATGTTGATTGAATAAGTGATGATTTACCATTTATTACTTATGGAAAAAGAACACACTTATTAGCCAAAATCAATTACCGAATAAGTGAAATGGCTAAATCAACACTTATTATAAGAAAAAGAACACTAGGCATGGCAAAATAACTCAACCCCGACGGGGAACCCGTAACTCGATCCCGATTTGACCGGGGAATCCCCGAGTTGACCGGGATGGGGCCGTGAAAACCCCGATTTAAAATAGTGGGGATGGGGCTGGGATGACAGACACTTTAATCCCCGACCTCGACCCCGGTATATTTTATGTTTTAATATAGATTATTATATACATTTAACTTTCCAATGTAAATTATTCATTACATCAAATATCATTGTATATAACTTTCCTATAGTTTAAAATACTATTGTTTTTTTTAATTTTATTGGTTTTATAAATATATTGCATACATTTCTTGTTTTAGTTTTATTATAAACTATAAATTATATATGTAAATAACTAAAATATGTTTGAATTGATTTGTTTTAAAAATTATTTACATATATTTTTTTATAAAATTACTATTTGTAGTTTAAACTTATTAATCTTTTGGGAATTTGAAAAACCCGATTCCCCAATGGGGACAGAGATGGGGATTGAAACTCATTCCCCGAAGGGGATGAGGCCGGGGATAAGGGAGAAGACTAAGAAGCGGGGATGGGGATGGAAACTGAGATCCCCGTCCCGCCCCATTGTCATGCCTAAAGAAAACCCCTGAGATGATTTATATACAATACATTTTTGTCGTACACAACAATTTATCTAAAATGACAAGTTTACCTTTACTTTTAGAGGTACAAGACATACATGATAAAACTATAATTAAGCTTAAAATAGTCATTTTAGTTAAACTTGTTGTGTATGACAAAATTGTATTGTGTACAAATCACTTCCATAACTTAAAACCTCTTGGGTTAATAATTTATTATTAATAATGATTATGAGTCATAATTTTTTCAAATTCCAAATTTTCTTGAAAGAATTAATATTGAAAGTCAAATCTAATAATTCAAATATCTCAAATCCATATATTTTGATTATTTTTTTCGATAAATGATGTGTGATTAATATTGAAAGCCAAATCTAATACTTCGAATATCCAAATGTTATATTCTTAAAAAATTAAATAATTTTTAATTGTATCCACACATTGAAATAATCATACACTAAGATATAAAGTGCAAAAGGGTAAGAGGGTGATGTTGATGAAAGTAGGGGACACTCAATAAAGTGCATGCTTTTTTTGGATTTTAAAATTTAAAGGAAATAAAAAATAATCTATTATCAAATAAACTAACATACATTCACAGTTTTTACGTATTCGTCTTTTAATGTTTTTTTTTTTTTTCAGTTTTATGAAATTTAACTATTAGAGCCCGGTTATAATTGGTAAATCGAGTTTTTAAAAACTGAAAATCGGGTTCTAATAGCCAAATTTCACTGAACCAAAAAGAAAAAGAAATTAACTTGAGAATTTTTTTGGAAAAAAATAAAATGACGAAAACACGAAAAATATGAAAATATTTTGGGTTTTTCATAATAAACCCAATAAAAAAAGTTAAATTAGACAAATATATCCAAAATTTATCAAAACACTCAGAAAATATACTTATAATGGCATTATACTATTATAGTATAGTGTGCTAAAAAAGATATAGAAGACTGTTCCATAGGAAACCTCTTTAATCGAAAAACAACCAAACCATAAAAATGAGTTTTTTATAAATATTTTATGTATCAAAGTTTATGCATAAGTTTGTATTATAAATTTCTACATCTTTTTCTTCATATTTTACTTTATATAAATCAATTTGTAAGTAAAGTCATATATAACTCTTCAGATAAAGACAAATTTATGCACAACACAAAATTTTATAAATAAATTGAATCTCCTGTGTTATATATTAATTTTTTAAAATACGACAATTAATGTTTAATTTTAATAAAATAAACAAATTTAAATGAAAAATATAAATCATTACCAAAATATGAAACTCACCTATGAGAGTTTTTTCACTCCATATTTATTCATTTGTTTTCTTTTAAACTCATTCCTAAACCTATATCTATTTTCAAACTCATCTAATTACCAAATGCTCTCTAAAATATATCATAAAAATGGTTTCAATAGCATCAAGCTTTCTTACTATATAATAAAACTAAAACTAGTTTATAACCCGTGTAAAACACGGATTTGGTTTAAAAAAAGTAGATTAACAATTATTTAACAAAAGAAAATCTATGAACATTATAAATATTAAAAATTTCAAAACTAAATTACTAATATCACAAAGTAATAACGATATTAAAAATAAACCGTAACATGCATTATATGCATGAAAAAGAAACTTCTCAAGTTATTTAACAACTCTTTGTATACAACATTGGATGTTTTTGTTAAAAGTTCACCGTCTTTATTTAAGATCAACAATTTTAACCCGTTTCGATTTAAGTACTATTTTTACCATTCGACTATTAGAATCTTTTCTCTTTTACAACTAAACTATATTTTGTCACGAGTTAGTGATTAAACTATTTTTTGTATACACATTTAGGCAATAAACGTTTTTTTACTAATTTAACCATTGGAAATTGTCCCGATTTGACCACTAAGCTATCATATTTTGTATCGATTTAACCCTAAGTTTATTCATTTTATTTAAATTAAAACAGTAAGTTGAAATTTAATGACTAAATCGATACAAAAATAATTTAAAGATTAAACGAGACAAATCTGAAATTAAATGATCAGAATAATACTTAATTCAATAAAATATCAATAAGTAGACGTTGACGAAAAAGTGACATTTAAAAAAGAAAAAGGAAAAATAAAAAGACTCCCAAAATTAAGGAGAAGAAACATGGGTTGATCTAGAACTCTAGAAGCATGGACTAAATGATGCCTGCAGTCTATTCTTGACCCACATGCCACGTTTATTATATTATATTTATTATAAGTTATATAACATTTGTATTATACTGTTGAGACTTTTTTTCTAGAATCCTAAAGAACGAAATTTAAAAAGGGTGGGTTAATATTTGAAAAAATGCTAATAAATTTTTTATTTTTATGATGACGCTTTTAGACATTTTTTATAGTGTTTAAGTCTCTAAATTATTGTTTAACAACTTTCATAACGTCAAAGTTGAAAATCAAAATGGTTTATTGTTATTTTCGTTTTGAGAAATTAAAAATATGAATGATTTGACTTTTTCTCATTCGAACAAATAATAAGTTGTAATGGATCATTTTTTAGGAGTTATGAAAATTTGAAGATCTGAATAGATCGTCGGATTTTTTCGCGATGAGAAAACGATAAACCAAACCAATTGTCAGTTTTTCAGAATGAAAAAAGAACGATAAAACATTGCGATTTTTAATTTTCTTCGAACGGAATGTAACACCCCTTCCGATCCCGGAAATGCCACGTCAACATAATATCATAAGTGGCAATAACGCAACGGATCTATAACACACGTGTCATAAGATTATGCAGATTACGGCTAATTTAAAACTTTATACATGAAGTCAAACACAGTCATAATCTCGGATTAACAAAACATAATAATCTCGATTACTGGATACACTGTTCCCAAAACAACTATTACAAGAGTTCTATACAAAACATAGAACTATTACGGATCTCCAATCAATCTCGAATCTATCTCGGCGGCGGCTGAGATCCCTTCTGATTCCCTGAACATGTTAGACTCGAATACATGAGCAATAAAGCCCGTGAGCACACGAGGGTTGACACTGCACATAACACATAACACATAGCACACGACATCCTTGTCTCTGTCCCGATTGCCCAACACGCATCTCAAGTATAAAGCACAAATATGAGATCCGAAACAGAAACCCAAGCCCTGTGGGGACCCTTCCCCGGCCGACACACCACACACAACAGTGAACAGCAATAACCCTGTAGCACAGGAGCGACCCGGCTACAGGCCCTGCCGTATATATACGCCCCAAGGACTGTTAGGGACAGTCAACCCGCGCGATCCCTTTCGCGACTCACTGTCCGCATGGAACACATCACGGACCCCTGGAATCGATCTCACATCTCATACATAACACGTCCCTATCTCATATATATAAAACACACACGACATAGCTACACAACTATAAACGCTAAAGACGGCGCGCGTTTAGAAAAGTCTCGAGTACTCACTAGACTGATTTCTCGAAGTCTGAGCACCCTGATCAAATCCGGCCCGCTGTCCGCTAGTCCCTGTAATCACACGGAATGATAACTGGTCAATCACAATTCAACCGATACACATATATCAATCTCACGAAAACACGAAACTAACTCGGACCCGATAAGCCCACGGAATCAAAATCCGACCGACACCCGAACCCAACCCCTAAACCCGACTCAAAGCAACCCCAAACGAGACCCTGAATATGCACAAAACCCGTCCCGAGCAACCTCGAAGGAAACCCGACAGTAACCCGACCCAAACCCTTAATTAAGGCTCAATTCGGATTTTCACTACAGGCTATCCGTCGCGCCGCGGGCCCCCTGGTGGTCGCGCCGCGACCCCGCGAAAACCCCATAGCTGACCTGCGATTTCAGCTCTGCCCAGGAGTGTTAAAACTCCCTTCACACACGAATTTAACCACGAATAAGCATACAAAACCTTATATAACATGCCCTCATGAGCTTTCAGACCAATTCCTAATTCACCAAAACATATAACTCAATTGAAGCCATGAATTTGAAGTAGCCTTACCTTGAAGCTCCAACAATCACAATAGGGGTGAGCGACGGGTACCATTTCCCGAACCCGAACCGGTACCGGTACCGACCGACACCGAATTAATATATTCGGTTCGGTATTCGGTTTTTAAATTAGCTAAAATTCGGTATTCGCTACTTTCGGTTCGGTATTCGGTTTTTAAATTAGCTAAAATTCAGTATTCGGAACCGAACCGGCACCATATAAAATTATACGGTTTGGTATTCGGTTCTTCCAAAACTAATAATTCGGTTTCGGTATTTTCGGGATCGGTACTGGTTCGGTTCGGTACGGTACCGAGCTCACCCCTAAATCACAAGGGAAGAAGAAGGAAGCAAGATAATCAGATTCTCAGCAACTAAACAATTGAAATTGGCTTCTCTTTGCTGCTGGAGAATTCCACAAACACACACAACACACTTTAGGGATTTTCACACAAATGGAAAAGGGAGAAGGAGGATAAACATATATGTACGTCCCTATCTCAACTGGTCCCGAACCCATTAACCCGAACCCGATATCACATTTTCAATATTAATACCCATTTAACCCGTTTAATCCCACGATCCCAAAAACATAATCCGTTCGTTAAAATTATAACCCGATGACACGCAGCCAATCCCGACACGTATCAATCCACGAAACGGGATATAATTGGACCAACCCAATATTGATAGAATATTTATCCACTAAAATAATTCCACGTACCAGGTCGAATTGACGGATGTTACAAATCCTCCCCTCTTAAAGAGATTCCGTCCCGGAATCTAACTCGAGCTCTGAAACAGGTGAGGATACCTCGATCGCATCTCTGACTCGGGCTCCCAGGTGGCGTTGGTACCCTTATGGTGTTTCCACTGAACGAGTACCAAGGCAATCTCTTTATTTCGCAATTTCTTGATCTTTCTATCGGTAACGGCCTCGGGCTGCTCCACATACCGCAGCTGATCATCGACTGTAATCTCGGATAAAGGCACATACTAATCATCTGTAGCCAGAAACTTCCGGAGATGACTCACGTGAAACGTATCGTGCACACCAGCCAACTCTGAAGGCAATCGCAGTCGGTAGGCCTGATCCCGGACTCACTCAACAATCTTGAACGGTCCAATATACCGCGGACTCAGCTTCCCACGATGTCTGAACCGGATGACCCCTTTCCACAGCGACACCTTAAGCAAGACTCGGTCCCCAACACTGAATTCCAGCTCTTTCAAACGGCGATCGGCATAGCTCTTCTGACGGCTCTGGGTGACCCTCATATGCTCCCTGATCACAGCCACCTTGTCACTGGTCTCCTGGAGTAGCTCCGGCCCGCTAATAGGTCGCTCGCCGACCTCGCCCCAACACACTGGGGTCAGGCACTTGCGCCCATATAGTGCCTCAAACGGAGCCATTTTAATCGTGACGTGATAGCTGTTATTGTAGGCGAACTCGACCATTGGCAAATGCACATCCCAGTTACCACTGAAACCGATAGCACACGCCCGCAACATATCCTCGAGGGTCTGATTGGTGCGCTCGGTCTGCCTGTCAGTTTGCGGTCTGTATGCCGTACTCAGCTGAACCCTGGTGCCCAATTCCCGCTGGAAACTCTGCCAGAATCGAGATGTAAACCACGTATCCCTGTCCGAAGTAATCGACATCGGAATCCCATGCCGCGATACCACCTCATTGATATACAGTCTCGCCAACTGATCCATGGTAATAGTGCGTCGAACGGCTAAGAAGTGCGCACTCTTCGTCAGTCGATCCACTATGACCCAAATCATATCATTCCCACGGACCGTGCGTGGAAGTCTCACAATGAAATCCATCGTGATGTGATACCACTTCCACTCGGGGATTTCTAACGGCTGTAGATGCCCGTGCGGCTTCTGATGCTCGGCTTTGACCCTGAAACACGTCATACACTGCTCATCATATCGGCCCACATCCTTTTTCATTCCCGGCCACCAGTAGAAGTCGAGGAGATCACGGTACATTTTTAGTACTCCCCGGATGAACAGATAGCCTCGACCGATGCGACTCATCAAGAATCCACTGCCGCAGATTCCCAACCCTCGGGACCCAGACCCTATCATGGAACACAAACAGCCCGCGATCATCCCTGGTCAATGACTCAAGCTGTCCGGTCAGACGCTCTCGCTTCACATTATCATCCCGCCGGCCCTCCTGCTGCGCTAATCTCAGACTATCGGTTAATGTCGAGGTAATCTCAAGCCTCGAAACCCTGGAAATCATAGTCTGGCCGCATGCCCTACGGCTTAGCGCATCAGCTACCACATTAGCCCGACTCGGGTGGTACTGAATCTCACAATCGTAGTCCTTAAGCAACTCAAGGCTACGGCGCTGTCGCATATTCAGATCTTTCTGGATAAACGTATACCGAAGACTCTTATGGTCGGTATACACAATAAACCGAGACCCATATAAATAATGGCGCCAGATCTTCAACGCGAACACAATGGCATCCAACTCTAGATCATGCACGGTATGGTTCTCCTCGTAAGTCTTCAGCTGGCGTGAAGCATACGCGATCACTTTCCCTCGCTGCATCAAAACGCAGCCCAACCCTGACCCCGAAGCATCACAATACACTACAAAATCCTCGGTGCCCTCCAGCAAGGCCAACACTGGAGCCTGACATAACCGGGTCTTCAACTCTCTGAATGCACGCTCCTGCTCCTCGGACCACTCGAACGGAATGGACTGCCGTGTCAATCTCGTCAACGGCAAGGCAATCATCGAAAACTCCTGGATAAAGCGTCGATAATACCCGGCGAGACCCAGAAAGCTACGAATCTCTGGCACTGATCTCGGAGGCTCCCAGCTCATCACTGCCTCAATCTTGGTCGGATCCACTTTAATACCCTCTGCACCGACCACATGACCCAAAAATTGCACCTCTCGCAACCAGAATTCACATTTGGAGAACTTGGCGTACAATTTCTCCCTGCGCAGCACAGTTAAAACCTCTCGGAGGTGCTGCTCGTGATCCTCGGCACTCCGCGAATAGATCAGGATATCATCGATGAACACGATCACGAATCTATCCAACATAGCTCTACACACCCGATTCATCAAATCCATGAAAGCGGCGGGTGCGTTAGTCAAACCGAAAGGCATCACAAGGAACTCGTAGTGCCCATAACGAGTCCGAAACGCTGTCTTTGGCACTTCCTCATCCCTGACCCTCAACTGATGGTAACCAGACCGCAAGTCGATCTTGGAGAAGAAACTCGAGCCCTGGAGCTGATCGAATAAATCATCGATACGTGGAAGCGGATAGCGATTCTTCACGGTCACTTTGTTCAACTCTCTATAGTCAATACACATCCGCATGCTGCCGTCCTTCTTTTTCACGAACAACACCGGCGCACCCCACGGCGACGAACTAGGACGGATAATTCCACGATCCAGAAGCTCCTGCAGCTGAGACATCAACTCTCGCATCTCTGTCGGTGCCGGTCTATAAGGCGTCTTCGCAATCGGCACTGCCTCGGGAACAAGATCTATTTTAAACTCTACTTGGAGATCTGGCGGTAACCCAGGCAACTCCTCTGGGAATACCTCAGGGAACTCACGGATCACCGGAATATCCTCTAAGGTCTTCTTTGTTGGGTTTCCTATACCCTTGCTAGGTTAAATTAAAACTTTGCGGAAAATTAAATAACCTAACTATGCAAGAATATAAAACCTTAAGGATCTAACCAAACAAGCTAAGCAACTAATTATTAAAATAAAAAGATGAATAAGAAAAACTAACCTTGAGAAAATTCGCAATTTTCTCCACGAAGAACGATTTCAAGAACAGCCTCTGAATCGAGCAACAAGCGTCTAAAGCAAGATCGCCTCTAGTTGTTCACACCCAATGAACAAAAGAAAAGATAATTATAACTTTTCTAAGCTCAAATCTCAGAGTCCCAAAAACTGGTATCCCTTGTGATCGTTAGAGAACTTAGAATCGAATGAGCGAGGAATGAAGCAGGCAGGGGCTGCCTATTTATAGGTTTTAGAAACCTACAAATTTTTGATCCCAAATCCATGTGGGATGGATTGGTGGCCGGCCCCCCTATTAGGGTTTAGGGGGTGCCCTGTTGACTATCAACTAATTGCAGTTTAGCCCCTGTACTTCCTCAATTAATTCTATTAGCTTCCGGTTAATTTATTAACTATTAATAAATTAACAAACTAACCCATTAATCAAATATAATCAATTATTAGTTTCTAATTAGTTTATTAAACATAATAAATTAACAAACTAATTAACATTATATATTTAAGTTAATCATCTTCTCTTTACAATTCATTGCATGCACCCAAAAAGGATCCAGCCTGATAACAACATGTTTACAAATAATTGTGAATTGGACACTAATTCCAACAGTCTCCCACTGGACAAGTTGGCAACTATTTGTCTAAACACATTCTATTACCAGCCTTCCTAGCTACTCGATACAGCTGCCGAACTCTGAATCATATCAGAGCTAATCCTCTAGATAAGGGATCAACTATTCCTTCGTTCTCTTATATCGTATGAAACTAAGACATGGATTATAATCAATCTTTGGTTTCAAAATTATGTTTCTGATTTCCGATTAATATGACTATATGAGACTTATTAATTGAACACTTCAATTTTGTCTAGGTCGGGCCCGACACTCTAGAGTCAACGTTTAATCATTAGAGGGCCCATAGATATCGCTTTTCCATATAGGCAAAAGGAACGAATAAACTTCGCATACACAGCGTTAGCTAACTAATAACATCGTAACTAGATACATCCGTTATAACTGACAGTTACGCACAACGTTTGAATGCACTAAGGTATGACGGACTAGAAAACCGCAACTTCAATGTATCTCCGTCTGAAGAATAGATGATATTATCATCTTGGAAATACTTATGATTTGATCCATGAAGTATCTTTCCAAGTGCGAGTGTCCTATACTTAAATCTCCATTAAGTACCCATGAATGTTGCAGCAATCTCTAAGCTATGTCAAACTCTTGACAGTCTACTAACATTCCATGACAGTCTTTATTCAATACTAACTCCCGATAGTACGAACGACTGAGGTATTTGAATAAAATTAATTACTCTGGGAGTTGGTTCTAAACATGCAAAAGAAAACACAACGATAAATTAATAGAAGATGGCAGCACTTTGCAAATAAATAAATCTCCATTATTTAATCACCAAATCCATTACAATTTCAAATCATTGTTACAATGTTTCAAATTCAAAACTAACTACTAAACTTTACATTATCTCGTAATCCTATGCTAACAGCATGACTACAGTGTTTCGGTTGAGAAAGTGGCATTGTGAACGGATCAGCTGGATTCTCCTCTGATCGCACTCTTTTCACAATCACATGTCCTTCTTCAACCTTGCTACGAACAAAGTGGTACTTCCGATCAATATGCTTGGACTTTCCATGATCCTTGGGTTCTTTAGTCAACGAAACAGCACTTTCGTTGTCGCAGAATATTTCGATGGGGTCTTGAACCGTTGGGACAACTCCAAGATCTCCAATGAAATTCTTCAACCAGATGGCTTCCTTTGAGGCTTCTGAGGCCGCAATATATTCTGACTCGCAGGTAGAGTCTGCCATGGTTTCCTGCTACGAACTCCTCCACGTCACGGCTCCCCCGTTCAATAAGAACACCCAACCAGATTGTGACCGACAGTCATCTCTATCCGTTTGGAAACTCGCATCGCAATAACCGGTTACTTTGAGTTCATCCTGTCCATCGTAAACCAAGAACCTGTCTTTAGTATTTCTTAAATACTTAAGAATATTCTTGACCGCCGTCCAATGACCTTCACCAGGGTCTTGCTGATGTCGACTCACCATGCTTAAAGCAAATGAGACATCAGGCCTCGTACATGTCATGGCATACATTATAGATCCTATGGCCGAAAGATATGGAACTCGACTCGTATGGTCTCGTTCCTCCTGTGGCTTCGGGCTCATGTCTTTACTAATCTTTATGCCATGAGCAAAGGAAAGGTTCCCATTCTTAGACTTCTCCATACTGAACCTTTTCAGTATTTTGTCCAAGTACGTATCCTGGCTTAGTCCTATTAGACGTCTCGTTTTATCTCTATAAATCTTTATACCCAGAATAAAGCTGCATCTCCTAGATCCTTCATAGCGAAACATATTCCCAACCAATCTTTTACACTCTGTAATGTTGGGATGTCGTTTCCTATAAGTAATATGTCATCGACATATAATACCAGGAAGACTACAGTGCTCCCACTCACCTTGACATATATGCAGGACTCATCTTCGCTTCTAGAAATCCAAACTCTGTGATTTTCTCATGAAAGCAAAGATTCCAGCTTCGAGAAGCTTGCTTAAGTCCATAAATGGACTTCTGAAGCTTACACACTTTCTTAGGATACTTGGTGTCTACAAACCTTTAGGTTGTGTCATAAACACATCCTCTGTCAATTTCCCGTTAAGGAAAGCGGTTTTGACATCCATCTGCCAGATTTCATAGTCATGAAATGCAGCTATGGCCAAAACTATCCTTATGGATTTAATCTTAGCTACCGGTAAAAAGGTTTCCTCATAGTCAATCCCGTAGGTTTAAGTATAGCCCTTTGCCACCAGCCTAGCTTTGTAAGTGTGTACTTTCCCGTTCATATCTGTTTTCTTCTTGCATATCCACTTACAACCCACCGTCTTTAGACCGGGTGTGGGATCAACCAAGTTCCAAACTTGGTTGCCATACATGGATTCAATCTCGCTATCCATAGCTTCCTTCCATTTGGCTGCCTCAGGGCCTGCCATCGCTTCCCGGTAGTTAGCTGGTTCATCTAAGTCGACTAGTGTACTATCACTAATCATATCATCCTGTTCAATATGGAAACCATAGTAGAACTCAGGAGGATTGCTAACTCTACCGGATCTGCGCAAAGGTAAGGATATGTCATTGGGTTCAACAGGCATCTCAGCCTCATGTTGATGGTCAGTGTTTGCAGTTGGTTCTTCATCGGTAGTATCTTGAATCTCATCAAGATCGATCTTACTCCCACTGTCCTCTTTAGATATTATCTCCTTCTCGAGGAACACTCCTCTTCGAGATACAAACACTACGTTTTCACGTGGCTTGTAAAACAGATATCCAAATGACTCTTGTGGGTAACCGACGAATAGACACTTTTCAGATCTTTGACTGAGTTTGTCAGAGGTCTCTCGTCCAACGAAGACTTCACAACCCCAGATCTTGATGTGACCAAGGGAAGGACGCTTTCCCTTCCACATCTCGTAAGGTGTCTTTGAAACTTTCTTGGTGGGTACTAGATTTAGAATATGTGCTGCAGTTTCTAATGCATAACCCCAGAAACTTACTGGAAGTGTTGCTCGACTCATCATAGATCGGACCATGTCTAACAAGGTCCTGTTTCTCCTCTCCGCAACTCCGTTGAGTTGTGGTGTTCTAGGAGGAGTTAACTGGGAAACTATTCCACAGCTTCTAAGATGATCGAGAAACTCGATACTAAGGTACTCTCCTTCCCTGTCGGAGCGGAGAACCTTTATCTTTCTGCCCAGTTGATTCTCTACTTCACTTTGATATCTTTTAAATGTCTCAAAAGTGTCGGACTTATGTTTAATTAAATAAACATATCCAAATCTACTATAGTCATCTGTAAAGGTGACATAGTACCGATTTTCCCCTTTTGTAGCACATCGGAATGGCCCACATACATCTGTGTGGACCAAATCCAATAGTCCTTCACCTCTTTCACACGTTCCTGTGAATGGTGATTTTGTCATCTTGCCCAGTAAACAAGATTCACATACATCATCCGATTTTAGGTCGAATGATTCCAACACTCCATCCTTTTGGAGTTGGGCGATGCGTTTCTTGTTAATGTGCCCAAGGCGACAGTGCCACAATTTGGACTTATCAATTTCGTTAGAATCAATATTAAATAATAGGTTGTTATCACACTCAACAGTTTCATATATGCCATTATAAGAACAAGCTTTGAATATAAAAACATCATTCAAATAAACCAAAATACTTCCATTATTATTATCAAAGCTGAAATTGTATCCATCCTTATGCAAGGCAAACAAAGAAATGATGTTCCGATTCATATCGGGTGAATAACAGCAATTATTTAAGCTAATCTCTACTCCTGATCTAAGCACGAGCTGGAACCTTCCGACTTTCTTCACAGGCGTGATCTTTCGATTCCCCATGATTAGGTTCAGGTCTCCATGCTTCAAGCTTCTACTTTCCCTTAGTCCCTGCAATACAGAGCAAATGTGAGTACCACATCCTGTATCAAGAACCCATGAATTAGAGATAGAAGTGTTATGGAGTTCGATCATGAACATACCTGAGGTGCTGGCCTTTTCGACTTTGCCGTCTTTAAGGTCCTTCAGATATGACGGGCAGCTTCGCTTCCAGTGCCCCTTGCCATTGCAGTAAAAGCATACTGCTTCCTTCGGATCTTTAGGCACAATATCGGACTCTGTTCTCCCTTGAGACCCTTTCTTGGACTTTCCTTTTGGGGCCTTCCAGGATGACTTCCGTTTCTTTGAGGCCTTACCGACAGTAAGCACAGGGGCCACAGGGGTCTCATCTTTCTTGATGCCCTGTTCAGCGGTTCGGAGCAGATTATGTAGTTCCATAATTGACGTCTCCTTCTGATTCATGTTCATCTGATAGGAGAGTACGAACTGATTATAGATGGTGGGCAGTCCAGAAAGAATGATATTGGTGGAGAACTCAGAGTCAAACACCATATTGAGAGCCTCCATCCGGTCGAAGTACCCCTTCATCTAAAGGACGAAAGTGCAGATAGATGTTCCAGGTTTTGGTTTGCAGGCCATGAGGGATCTTACCACATCAAGGCGCTCTTTGCTCGCCTTAGCCTCAAACATCTCTCGCAGCTGCTGATTCATCTCAAAGGCCCATGCATTCTCGAAGGCTTTAGCAAGCTCAGGAACCATGGATGACGCCATGATGCAGGACACTTTGTTTGTATCATCGTAATGTTTCTGGTGTGCGTCCATTTCCTCCTGGGTGGGATTCTCATTCAGTGTGAGAATTTGTTCATCGAGAACATACTCCTTGTTCTCGTACCTCAGCGTAAACATGAGGTTTCTCATCCAGTCCACATAGTTCGGACCGGATAGTTTTTCCCTACCCAGAACGGAAAGGAGTGAGAAGTTGGATGCGTAGTTGGGAGCAGGAGTGGGAGTACCAGTAGAAGTAGACATCTGTGAGATAAAGTTTTAGTTAGTATGAAGTATTCCTTAAACAATTTACCCAATTTGAATTAAGGCTAGGATCTATATTTTCGATTCGTTTTATGAAAAGGGTCGCCGTAATCACGCCATGAATTTATTTTAGGTGGACAAACTCTTGTCGATTTCAATCTCTATGAAATTCCTAGATCTTTTGAGATTCATTGAATCTTATCAATGGCATCTTAATCTCGGTTATGCTCAACTACTATCCGTGACTGGGTTGCCGAGGATCACGGACAAGATGGTGAATCTAACCATGCAAAACTGCGTAAGACCCGGCATGGATCAGTCCGGGAATCGCGAGTCCTACATCACCTCCTAATATGTCTCTCATTAGTGTGCCGGTCAATACACACGCTCCACTAACAGTGCATATAGGAGATGTGCATTTTTCATGGATTTGCATAATAATTCACTTTTGATATATCTAAAACGGGATTTTTTGTTTTAGTACTTTAGATTATACTTATAATCTGGACACCATCCTATCAAAAGTACTCGGTAGCTCCATTGAACGCACAGTGAAGCGGAGGAGGTAGGTCAGCGCGAAGCTGTTAAAAACCTACTCCTTTAGGGAAGCAGAGCGACCCGCCTTATACCTCGTTTATAGTTTGTTCACTATGGGTGAGTCGATTTATCAATTGACTGACGATGTAATTAGATTTAAATGATATATATATATATATATATATATATATATATATATATATATATATATATATATATATATATATATATATATATATATAATCAATAATACATATATAAATTTCTTTTAAATCTTAGGGGTTTAATTTTAAACTTTTAAAATTAAAGGGTCTATTTTTAACATTTTAAAATTCAGGGTATATTTTAAACAATTTAAAATATTAGGGTTTAAATTAATATTTATTTTTTATATATATATTTCGGTTTCAATATTTAAATAAAATAAGAAACATTTAATTATTAAATATATATATATTAAATCCGAAACCTATATATATAACCATATAAATCCTCAAAATTTAAACCTAGGATAATACAAGTTTATCCTAATAAATTATGATATTCTAAAACCTTTAGGATAAGCACTTAATTTAAATTAAGGTAATTTCTAGATAAATAGGATTTAGGATAAATCTAGAAAATCAAGCTTATATCTAAGGCATGTTTATCTAAAACCCCAAAAATCAAACCCTTAATTAAATTAATAAAATCCTAAATTAATAAAATAATAATTTATTTAATATTTCAGATTTATCCATTTAAAACCTTTTAAAAATCCGAAAATTTGAAAATAAATATGAAAAACAATTTTCAAAATTTAGACAATTAATTTAATATTTAAAAACTATTTTAAAAATTAAATAATTATCAAAAAAACGAATTTTACTCCAAAAATTTCAAAAAATTAATTTTTTGGATTTATTTAATATTTAAAAATTAATTTTAAGTTTAAACAATTTAATTTAAAATTAAAAACACCATTAAAGTTAAATCAAAATTCCGAAAATTAATCAAAACAAATTTCGAAATTTAAGAACAAAATTATCATCTCAAAATTAGTGCAAAGCTCGTTAGGTTAACCTGGCTCTGATACCACTGTTGGGTTTCCTATACCCTTGCTAGGTTAAATTAAAACTTTGCGGAAAATTAAATAACCTAACTATGCAAGAATATAAAACCTTAAGGATCTAACCAAACAAGCTAAGCAACTAATTATTAAAATAAAGATATGAATAAGAAAAACTAACCTTGAGAAAATTCGCAATTTTCTCCATGAATAACGATTTCACGAACAGCCTCTGAATCGAGCAACAAGCGTCTAAAGCAAGATCGCCTCTAGTTGTTCACACCCAATGAAAAAAAGAAAAGATAATTATAACTTTTCTAAGCTCAGATCTCAGAGTCCCAAAAACTGGTATCCCTTGTGATCGTTAGAGAACTTAGAATCGAATGAGCGAGGAATGAAGCAGGCAGGGGCTGCCTATTTATAGGTTTTAGAAACCTACAAATTTTTTATCCCAAATCCATGTGGGATGGATTGGTGGCCGGCCCCCCTATTAGGGTTTAGGGGGTGCCTTGTTGACTATCAACTAATTGCAGTTTAGCCCCTGTACTTCCTCAATTAGTTCTATTAGCTTCCGGTTAATTTATTAACTATTAATAAATTAACAAACTAACCCATTAATCAAATATAATCAATTATTTAGTTTCTAATTAATTTATTAAACATAATAAAATTACCAAACTAATTAACATTATATATTTAAGTTAATCATCTTCTCTTTACAATTCATTGCATGCACCCAAAAAGGATCCAACCTGATAACAATATGTTTACAAATAATTGTGACTTGGACACTAATTCCAACATTCTTTTCCTTCCTCGCGTCAACCACATAAGCTAGGAAGGTCTCGCACCCCTTAGACACATACCGCTGAGCCCTGGCCATTGACACAATCTCAATATCTCCTTTACGACGCTCCCCATAGACAATAACACTCTCACTGTCAGAAATGGGTATACGGATGATCTTCTTAGCACACAGAATATCAGCCCGCCTGGCAGTCAACCAGTCCATACCCACTATCACATCGAAGCTACTGATCTCAATCGGTAGCAAATCGATCGCAAACTGATGAGAATCTATCTCTAGCACACAGTCCCGATAAACCCGACTCACTAACATCGAACTCCCATCGACCCTCTCAACAACTAACGGAACAGATAAAGAAGAAGGAGGTACACTAAAATAAGCACAGAAAATAAAAGACACATAGGAGCGATCTGCCCCGGAATCAAACAACACACGAGCTCGAAGTCCGTTAAGAATGTACGTACCCGAAACAACATCTGTGGCATCTCGTGCCTCCTCCGATGTCTCCTGAAATACCCGCCCTCGGCCCCTTGGCACAAAATCACAGCGGCTAGACGACGATGGCTCGGCCCTAGCCCCACTCGAACTGGCTCCCTGGACTGCCGGCCCTGGCTCCGGACAGTCCCTGACTCGATGCCCCGGCCTCCCACATCTGAAGCATAGCGGCTCGGGAACCGTACAAACTGAGGCGGTGTGGCCCCGCTGGCCGCACCGGAAGCAATGCGGCTGCTCTGATAAACACTGACCCGAATGGCGCCGGTGACATTTCGGGCACTCCCGATCCCCGTACGAACTCTCAACACGGCTACCGGACGCCTGAGACCCCTGTCCCACACTACTCTGGCTCTGTGCTCCAGATCC
The DNA here is from genome assembly GCA_020465985.1 of Centrapalus pauciflorus. Taxonomy (NCBI): domain Eukaryota; kingdom Viridiplantae; phylum Streptophyta; class Magnoliopsida; order Asterales; family Asteraceae; genus Centrapalus; species Centrapalus pauciflorus. Next base: position 175,961 of record JAANYP010000618.1, on the reverse strand, counting down.
CTGACCCTGGCCCTGACGTCTCGGTCGGCGATCTCGGCCCCGATCCCTATCACGTCGCTGTCCCGAACTCTGCCCCGAACCCTGGCCTGAAAACAGCCACTGATCTGGACGCTGATCACTGGGGGCGTCCCCGGAGGATCTCCACACACTAGCCGGCTGCTCAGCTGTCTCAGTACGCTGTCTCTGAAAAGAGGGCTGCTCCCTCTGCTTAAGGATCTCCCGCTCCCTCATGCGGGCCATCTCAAGGGCTCTAGCAAATGTCAGAGTGTCATGCAACCCTACAAACTCTCGAATATCAGACCGAAGCCCATCTATAAAAGCATCAGCCTTTCGGCTCTCGGTGTCGACATGCTGGGGCGCGAACTGTGAGTACTCATTGAAACGGTCGACATACTGCTGCACCGTCATATTACCCTGCTGCAGATGCAAGAATCGACGCTCCAATTCCCGTCTCTCATCCCTCGGAATGTACTGGAGCTCGAACATAGCCCTAAACTGCTCCCAAGTCATGGCGTATGCGGCGGACTCGGTCATCGAGGACTCTATCGATTTCCACCACTGTGAAGCTCCGCCCCGTAACTGATAAGCGGCATAACCAACCATATCTCTGGGATCCACATAGGCCACTCGGAATGCAGCCTCAATCTCGCGCTCCCATGCGATGGCCGCCCCCGGCTCACCGTCACCCCGAAACTGCGGTGGGGCCCCTGTCATGAAATCTTTGAAAGACCTGCCCCGCTGAGAAGACGACGAAGCTCCACCCCCTGACCCAGTCTCGGTATGTCGAACCACTGGCCCCAAACTCTGACCCTGCTCACGCTCTTGCTCTTTTTGCTGCCTGTAAAACTCGGTAAGAACCTCTAGCAACTCGGATTTGCGGATATACTCATCACTGGGCGGCTTACCCGCGCCCGACCCTTCACCCTGATCTGCGATATTAATCTGCACAAAACAAAACTATTAAGCACAAAGGATAAATCACCCAGCGTTATACACTAAGCCAGGTCGGTTAATCCACTAATATAATCGCAAAACGATCCCCCATGGACCGGAACAAGGTCTAAGTTAAGCATCCATTAATGATACTCAAGCTTCAAACCACAAGCTCTGATACCATGCTGTAACACCCCTCCCGATCCCGGAAATGTCACGTCAACATAATATCATAAGTGGCAATAACGCAACGGATCTATAACACACGTGTCATAAGATTATGCAAATTACGGCTAATTTAAAACTTTATACATGAAGTCAAACACAGTCATAACCCCGGATTAACAAAACATAATAATCTCGATTACTGGATACACTGTTCCCAAAACAACTATTACAAGAGTTCTATACAAAACACAAAACTATTACGGATCTTCAATCAATCTCGAATCTATCTCGGCGGCGGCTGAGATCCCTTCTGATTCCCTGAACATGTTAGACTCGAATACATGAGCTATAAAGCCCGTGAGCACACGAGGGTTGACACTGCACATAACACATAACACATAGCTCACAACATCCCTGTCTCTGTCCCGATTGCCCAACACGCATCTCAGGTATAAAGCACAAATATGAGATCCGAAACAGAAACCCAAGCCCTGTGGGGACCCTTCCCCGGCCGACACACCGCACACAACAGTGAGCAGCAATAACCCTGTAGCACAGGAGCGACCCGGCTACAGGCCCTTCCGTATATATACGCCCCAAGGACTGTTAGGGACAGTCAACCCGCGCGATCCCTTTCGCGACTCACTGTCCACATGGAACACATCACGGACCCCTGGAATCGATCTCACATCTCATACATAACACGTCCCTATCTCATATATATAAAACACGCACGACATAGCTACACAACTATAAACGCTAAAGACGACGCGCGTTTAGAAAAGTCTCGAGTACTCACCTGACTGATTTCCCGATGTCTGAGCACCCTGATCAAATCCGGCCCGCTGTCCGCTAGTCCCTGTAATCACACGGAATGATAACCAGTCAATCACAATTCAACCGATACACATATATCAATCTCATGAAAACACGAAACTAACTCGGACCCGATAATCCCACGGAATCAAAATCCGACCGACACCCGAAGCCAACCCTTAAACCCGACTTAAAGCAACCCCAAACGAGACCCTGAATATGCACAAAACCCGTCCCGAGAAACCTCGAAGGAAACCCGACAGTAACCCGACCCAAACCCTTAATTAAGGCTCAATTCGAATTTTCACTGCAGGCTATCCGTCGCGCCGCGGTCCCCCTGGTGGTCGCGCCGCGACCCCGTGAAAACCCCATAGCTGACCTGCGATTTCAGCTCTGCCCAGGAGTGTTAAAACTCCCTTCACACACGAACTTAACCACAAATAAGCATACAAAACCTTATATAACATGCCTCATGAGCTTTCAGACCAATTCCTAATTCACCACAACATATAACTCAACTGAAGCCATGAATTTGAAGTAGCCTTACCTTGAAGCTCCAACAATCACAAGGGAAGATGAAGGAAGCAAGATAATCAGATTCTCAGCAACTAAACAATTGAAATTGGCTTCTCTTTGCTGCTGGAGAATTCCACAAACACACACAACACACTTTAGGGATTTTCACACAAATGGATAAGGGAGAAGGAGGATAAACATATATGTATGTCCCTATCTCAACCGGTCCCGAACCCATTAACCCGAACCCGATATCATATTTTCAATATTAATACCCATTTAACCCGTTTAATCCCACGATCCCAAAAACATAATCCGTTCGTTAATATTAAAACCCGATGACACGCAGGCCCAATCCCGACACGTATCAATCCACGAAACGGGATATAATTGGACCAACCCAATATTAATAGAATATTTATCCACTAAAATAACATTGAGGGATGAAAACGTAAAAAAACGTGAAAACATTTTAGTTTTACAAACTCATATTAATATTATTATCATTACTATTATTATATAAATAAATTTTGGATTAAAAATATAAAAAATTAGTATATTGCTATTTATGAACGTTGTTGTTTATGAGTACATTGTTATTTATGAGTATGTTGCTATTTTATGCAATACAAGTGGCAGCTTACGTGGACGTCCAGTCAGCGCGACACCCATCCAATCATCAAGGGTTGCTATTATGTAGGATTTGTTTAGAGTACAATGTTTTACTAAGAAAATTAAGTTGTAGGTTGTTATTTTAGACGAAAACTTTAGTAGGTTGCTATAATATAATAAATGATGTCTAGTTCGTTGCTTCTTTGTGCATAACACTCTTTTTATGTACACATTTAGCCGTTAATCTTAATTTACACACTTAGCCATAGAAAATTGTGCATATTTGGCCACCAACTTATCATATTTGGTACACATTTAATAATTAGTCTTAGTCATTTTTTTTTCCTAAAGTAGAATGGTAAACTATTTAATGGCTAAATGCATTAATGTGTACAAAAAATAGTTAATGAGGGAAC